>OMLM01009090.1:6517-32139 GCA_900302695.1 Helostoma temminkii | reverse complement strand
GAAGAAGAAGAAGAAGAAGACTACTTCAGGAGGCTGGCTTTGGTTTAGTTACATGCTGGAAAACCTCGAGAAGGAGCTTGTCCCTTAGTTTGAACTTTTCCTTAATACTTTCAGACGTTTACAGTAACAGTTTTGCATATAGTAAATAAATTAAGTAGGTATACGTAGCTAGCTGTCCCGCTCTATTGTATCAGCACGATTTTTAATTGAAGTTTCGTTGGTAAGGTTAGCTAAAGTTTGGACGTGGGGGACTTGTTTCTTCAATTAGGTGGGTATATTGTGATTTAAACTTCTCAGTAATGGTGTTTTTGTTAATGTGTTGTGCACGGTGCAAAAGGCCCGCTCCACGTAGTGAGGTACCACACCGCCTGAGCACGTGGTTCGGAAAAGTCAATGTGTATTGCGAGAGATGCGTCACGCCAAACTTCTTCTAACAATGTAGCCGTTTAATGAAATTTCGCTCATTGGTTAAGATTAAGAGCAAACAAAATGCAATTTAGGACATCATCTGTAGCTTAAAACGCCACTGTTTAATTCGGCATATATCCTAGTTCCAACAGTAGACTGTGGTGTAATATATTGGTGTGCAATCTCAGCTGGTTTCACAGAAGCAATTCAACATCTATCAATAATATTTCAGTTTTTGAGGGGGAAGTGGTTTCTATGAGGAGAAAGAAAAATAACTCATTTGTTGTGGTTGACCTCTAAAAACGTTAATGTCTCATTTTAACAGATAACTGAAGAAGAATGCATCGAAATGAGCTTCGTGGACCTGATATACATGTATGTATATATTGCAGTTATACCATTTAATGCAGTTTAGAGCCATCCCAATGATTATATCAATCACTACCCATCTGACCCATTCCTATGTCTGGGGAAGATTATTCATGAATTTAAAAATGAGGGTTATGGCATTCATCCTCCACTCCTATTTGATGGAGAACAGATGTATGACTGTCAAGTTTTGGGCTTATTTTAATGTCTGCCTTGTTCTTTCAGGGTTGAGCTGCTGAGATGAAAACTCAAGCCAGGTGATGTGTTCACACAACCATATCTACTATAAGCAACTGATGTTTTTATTTTTTGTTTTGTAACCTGTTTATTACCAAATTAAAACAAAGTGTGAAGCAAAGTTGGAGTTGGTGTGTTTTTCCATGGTGTCGTATCTGAAAGAGAATTACCTTTTTTATTAGGGAGCAGAATCACACTATTGGAAATAAAAGTGCTGCATTTACTGTTACTTAAGCAGTATTGAGGTCAAGTTATGCCTCAAGTACCTATTGTAAAAGTCCCCGTTGTGCAGAATGTTCTATATTAGACTAATGACATTTTTTTGAAAATAATTTGTTTACTTTTAATGATAGATGTATCTTTATTTGCATAATGTAATGCCAGTGTGAATCATCCTTTTATTGATAGACATGTCGACCTATAGAAAGTATTTTAAACACTGCTGGATTTGATGCTGTTTCTAACATGAATATACTATTCAGAATTTGTTCTGTACATGCTTCACAAATTAGGTTTCTGTATTTCAATATATGTACAGATACAAAATGAGAATAACTTCAAGAACCTTACTAATGAGAATTTTATTTGAAAAACCATCCAATAAAATGTTTTTAATGTATGTATGTGAACCCTTATATAATATATTTCATTAACATCTGTGCTGTAAACTGCAGACAAACTTTCAGAGATGGAAATAACATGTTAATACAAACATAACTGATTATATTTGTGTTATAGAAACTTGGTGCAGAACAAAAAAGAGCTGCTGCAACTGATTCTAATAATTTTAATTATACTGACAACTGGTTATTTTATAGTAATGTATGAGTTGATTGTACTTTGTATAAAGAATCTACAGCTTAATTTCTGACTAAACCTGTCATGTAAATACAGTGGGTTATAGTAGGTAAGTGAAGTAAATAAAGTTCTGCAGCACTATAATAAATAGCATTTTTCTAATTTCTGATTAAAAAGTCAAATATGTTCCCAATGAACTAAATAAATATTGCATTTTGTTAAAAACATTTGGTGTGAAGCTAATGCTAGCGGTGTTAGCATGGGAAGGAGCACGTCCCCCGGAAGTTGTTCTTCTTCGTGGTAGGAGGAGTTGTGTTGCTTAGTGCCACGTTGATGGAGACCAGTGGGGACGTGGAAATCTGTCTGGACTCCGCTGCTGGGACCGGGTCGCCGCCGCTTCGTGTGCTTTGTACGACCGTTAGTCTTTGAGCAGAACCGAAAGGAGAGCTTGTGCTTGTTGACGCTGTCTGCGTTAGCCATTTATTTTATGTGGGCGTTCATGTAAGAAGGAGAAAAGAAGATAAGGTGAGCCGCGTTAGTGGACTGTTCAGATCTGTTTGTGTAACTGTCTTCACACTGTTATATTTTGTCTGCACAGGCAGTTAGCAGCCTAGAAAACCTAATACCCTCTCATAGCTGTACTGGTACGTGTATTGCCACGTCTTAGTAGGCATTTTTAAGAAGTGACAGTACATTTATGTGCATTTCTTCTGCTGTTGAGGCTTTTGTTGTCTTTGTTGTGTGGCTTTCCATCAGCTGTTAGCTTGCTGCTAGCTTGCTAGTGTTAACCTGAGAAATCAAAAAGTACACCCACATTCTTGTGAGCTAACTAACTAGATAAAGCATTTGTAATGACCTTCAATGTGGCCGAGGCGACTCGAGAAATCTTTAGTAATTGATTTAGCTTTTTTTTATAAAGCACTGGAAAATAACAAACCTCATTCGCCGGTGTCTTAAACAGTTTATACCCTGCTGTAGTGAGTAATGTAGTTAGAAAATGTTTTTGCTTGTAGTAGAAGGTGCATTGCATAGTCCCAATCCTGCTGTTGTAGCAGACTCAGTTTTAAATCATTTTTTAATTCACTGAAGAATTCTTTCATTCATCCATTTTCTGCTGCTTATCCAGGCCATGTTTAATGATTAATTGGTTATGTGACTAGGAATATGTCAGGAAGTAACACCAAAACTACAAAATCAATGCAAATAGTCATGTATTAATTCGTATGTAATAGCATGTGTGTCATATTAGAAATGTTGGGTAATCTCGTCTTCATGGTAGTAGCACAGCTGAATGAATGGTGACAATGCCATATACTGCACATAAGTGAGAGTAAAACTATAATTATTTGTTAATGAACCTGCCACATGCTAGTAACAAACATTACCCTAACTACTATATATTTTTATTATGTATTGAGATTTTTCAACCCTTTTTTAACACAGTACTTATGTGACTATTTGCACACTGGAAGAGTTTTTATTGTATTGTTTGTTGTGTCCATACTGGACGTAAGAGGGTGCTTTATTTTTTTCAGTGAAAGTGATCTGGGGCAAAATGTAATTCTTGTATGTTTAAAACCTATTGAACTAATGTTTTTACTGTGATTTTCTTTGTTTTAAATATGTATTTGTCTTTCAATTACATTGTTTTTTTAACAGACTGTGATGGACAGACTGTAACACATCGATATTTTTAACATTTATTATCAGAGATAGATATACTTTTGATCAGCCAAGGTTTTAAACATTGCACCATAAGAGGACTGAGTAAATTGCAATCACTTTTTTTTTTTCAGGATGAAACTCAAAGAGATCAACCGTACAGCCATCCAGAGCTGGAGTCCTGCACAGCACCACCCCATCTACCTGGCAACAGGTATGAGCACGCAGCAAGCGCCAGCACAGGCCTGCTGCTGGTGTTTTCTCTCTGCACTGGATAGTTTTTGTAAAGTCTTCAAGCCAGTTGAAGCCAATTCAGCAAATCTGAGTCGTGCATCTCACTTGTTTACCTTTTTGGTTCACTGGCAAATGACAGCAACAGAATATATACTGCAGATATAATCACAACGACACATCTGATTGTGAGTTGAACAATTATGCTTAGAAGCGCATCTAATTATTTAATTAAACTGATTCTTCACACTCCGCAAATCACGTGTGCTTCTTAGCGGACTCTTTAACCATGTGTTAGTGTGATTGTGTATTATGTGACATGTTAAATACACCAGTGAAGTGGAGACCTGTAACTAACTGTTTCTTCATCAGTTGTATTGCAAATTATTTTCCAGGCTGGTTTGTTCTGTAAAACATCACAAAACCACAAAAAGGTTCATCACATGTCCTAGAGACTGAAATGGCGTAATTAAGTGTCCTGCATCATCCATTAACGAGTCCAACATATTCAGTTTACTTTAAAGTAGCAGAATAATAAAGAGCAGGTTCTCCTAAAATGTTCTGGCAACTATTGAGACACTTGATTGTTTGACCGACCACTGGAGCATTGTACCAAATCGTGGTGTGCTTTCACTCTACAGGAACATCAGCCCAGCAGCTGGATGCCTCCTTCAGCACAAATGCCTCCTTGGAGTTTTTCGAGCTGGACTTGGCTGACTCATCCCTGGACATGAAATCATGCGGCAGCTTCTCTTCCACTCACAGGTAGAACAAAGTCATCAACACAGTCATGTTGTTGATCTTTTTCTTTCTGCGTATGACCTGACTGTCCGACTGTCTACAGATACCACAAACTGGTTTGGGGTCCCTTTGGAATGGATGCCCAAGGTCACCCATCTGGTGTCCTTATCGCAGGAGGCGAGAACGGCAACGTCATCCTGTACGACCCTGCAAAGATCATCGCTGGGGAGAGCGATGTGATCATTACTGAGAGTGACAGGCACACAGGGCCAGTGAGAGCTCTCGACGTAAACCCTTTCCAAGTACGTTTTTGTTTACGTATTTGTTTAATTCAACTTTGTGACATACTCTGTTTAACCAAAGGCATGGTCTCGTTTAATATTTTGCCCATTCTTGTGTTTTTATTTTTCTGCAGACAAACCTGGTTGCATCAGGCGGGAATGAGTCAGAAATCTATATCTGGGACATGAATAACTTTGGCTCTCCAATGACACCAGGGCCTAAAACTCAGGTATTTAAATTGAGTTTTACTTTTTGTTTTATAACAATAAATTGTAATGATTGTAATGATTAATTAAAATATACTTTTGTCCTTCAGCAAGGTCATTATTTAGACAAGTTCTTCTTCTGTGGGATGTCACCACACTAATAAGCCAGAATGACTGATTTCCAACGCTGAGAACAGATAGCCCCCAGTCCTGAGTCATAAGCGTGCATTCATGCCTAGTAGGAAAAATTGCAATAATGGATAATTATTATAAACATTAATGTTTTTGTCTTAAAGCCTCTGGAGGACATCAGCTGTGTGTCATGGAACAGGCAGGTGCAGCATATCCTGGCCTCTGCCAGCCCAAGCGGCCGAGCTTCAGTGTGGGACCTCCGCAAGAATGACCTCATTATCAAAGTCAGCGACCACAGTAACAGAGTAGGTTGTTTTTTTTTCCTGGTATGATCCTCGGAGTAAAAAGCTACATTTTCCTCACAGTCCTTTTAGTAGTGTTTAGTTAACTAAAAAGTCAAATTTCTTTGGTTTGTCCTCGTCTTTAGATGCATTGCTCTGGGCTGGCCTGGAACCCAGAAGTGGCCACTCAGCTGGTGTTGGCCTCGGAGGATGATCGGATGCCGGTCATCCAGATGTGGGACTTACGTTTTGCTACCTCTCCTCTAAAGATTTTAGAGAATCATACACGGTAAACACACCTTTCTGACTCTAAACCAGGATAATGTTGGCTTTGATGCCCCAACGCCTAATACGTCTTATCTTTGACATTAAACTCAGTATTATTCCAAAACACATTGATGACCCACGTTGTTAAACCCACAGCTAAATATGTTTCCCCCCTTTTGAGTTACATTTGATTAAAACTAGGTTAGATTTGATGCTTAGATTTGATATATTAAATTTTGGCATTTCAAGATGTAAGATTAAAAAATCTTTATTAATCTCAGAGAGAAATTGTTTTGCCTCATTGTAGCTGTTCTCTCTTCAAAAGGAAAGGAAAGGAGGACACCAACACTAATACAAAAAACTCAGTAATGAAGAAAATCTAAAGAATCTAAATCTAGTAGACTCTCAGTTTTGCCTATATTAGCAGTGAGTTACACAGAGGCAGACAGGAAACATGGGAAGATAGAGAGAACTGTGGATGTTGGGTTGTAACCGTTCACTGTGGTGGTTAATGATCTCCTACTAGATGTCAGGACATCAGAATCACCTCCAGTCTGCTACTGCAAGCTGAAACTAATCTTACTAGTACTTGTACTTTTAGTCATTTTTAAATGATTTTTGAATGAATAAGATACACTTATAATTAACTAAGAATGATGTCTAACTCTCGCTTCTGTAAGTTTTGAACTAATTAGGACTAAAACACCTGTCAGTTTAATGTAATATACATTTTTAGTAGGATCTAATGGGTTTGAAGCTGAGAGCCACAGTTGAGTGGTAGTATTAAAAGACTAGTCGTTCATAGGTTTTGTTTTCAATAATAAAAGTGAAGAATATCTTCTTATTGAGATGTTTTTGTACTGTTACATACAGGGGTATCCTGTCGATCGCGTGGAGCATGGCTGATCCTGAGTTGCTCCTGAGCTGTGGGAAGGACAACAGGATTCTGTGCTGGAATCCAAACACAGGAGAGGTAAAACTTTATACATTATTGACTGAATCGCTGTAGAATACTCTGATGAAAGTCACCTCTGTTTTTTTACATCAGTAACTCGGCTTCTTGTATCTTCAGGTGCTGTACGAGTTGCCCACTAGCAGTCAGTGGTGCTTTGACGTCCAGTGGTGCCCCAGGAACCCTGCAGTGCTATCGGCCGCAGGATTTGATGGACACATTGACATTTATTCCATTATGGGAGGAAGCAGCCAGGCGCAGAGCCAGAGACACGCTGACCAGGTAAGAATGAATCTCCAGTATAGAGCTCAGAACAGAAAATTAGCAGGTAGCTAGTTTGACAGTCACTTAATAATCAGTGACAACGCGTATGTGTTCTTTAGGAGCAGCTGCCTTTTCTGCCTTCATAGTTCAAGTCTAACTTTCCTCTTGTTCTGTAACAGATCAGCAACTCATTTGGGAACATGGATCCTTTTGGGACAGGACAAATGTTACCCCCGCTACAGCTTCCCCAGACTGCTGCCCCTCCAGCTACAGTAACCCCCCTGAAGAAACCACCCAAGTGGATCCGAAGACCTGTAGGAGCCTCATTTGCTGTGAGTCCTTTTTTCTTTATCGTTCATGACATTAACAATTCAGTTTCTGTTTTAGCATCTAAGGCACTGATGCGTTTGGATGTTGTTCCCTCTTAGTTTGGCGGGAAGCTGGTGTCTTTGGAGAACACAAAGCCGAACCCTCAGCAACCCCAGCAGCCCACTTCGCATGTGGTACACATCAGCCAGGTTGTTACAGAAACTGCCTTTTTGAAGCGCTCCGATCAGCTGCAGGCAACTCTGAGCGCAGGCAGCTTCGTGGATTTCTGCCAGGAAAAGATCAGTGCAGCTGAAAATGAGTTTGAGAAGACGGTTTGGTCTTTCCTCAAGGTATGTAATTCAAAAAGAAGCTTTATGCAGAAATATATGGAAATATACAGTTTTCGACAAACAATGCTGACACTTAAGTTTTGTGTATTTTAGGCTAATTTCGAAAGTGATATCCGCAGCAAGTACCTGGAACTTTTGGGGTACAACAAAGAGGAGTTAGCCTTAAAGGTGAGATGTTCTTTCCATTCTGAGCCGTTCGATATGTTGCAAATGTTTATGCAAAATATATTATTTGTAATCATTTTATCAAGTGTTCATCTGATATCCTTACTACTGGAATGAGATGCAGTGGAGCTCAAAGTTTGTATATGTGCACTGTATTTATCTAATTTGTTTTAAGGTCTCTCTTGAACAAGAGCTTTGAATCTCAATGAGCTTTATTGATTGAATAAAACTTAACCAACTAAATGTTGTTTTTGTTCTCAGATTTCAGCAGCACTTGAGGAAAAGCCAGTTCATCCTCCCAAGGTAATTTTGCTGAAACTAGTAGAATAGCTCATAGACATTTTGGAAAGTCGCCATTACACACTCTTGGAGAAAGTTAGACGACAAGATCTACATATCTTGCTTTAATCCTGTAGTGACAAGCTTTGCTGCTTTGTATGACATGTAAACAAAAGGAATTTGAAGACATTCAATGTCCATTTATCACCTTCATCAACACAAACAGATCCAGGCAGCAGTCAACAAAAAAATAGTGACCCACTCCTCCTCTCTCATACCAGACCATACCTGGTTCTTTTATTAACTTTAACTAACACCAAAAAAAACATTACCAGTAATAATGTTATATTACTACACTACTGTTACCTCATTCTGTATTAATTACTGGCTTCTACAAATCTTTACTGAAGGGAAGCGATAACCCCTTTAAAACAGCATCTTTTATGTTTTATGATGTTTTATTCAACAGATCAGACAGTTCCAGGCTGTTTGCTCCTATTCCTTTTTACCAAGCTAAGTTAGACTAAGCTAGCTAATGTTTGGCTGTAGCTACATGAACAGCTGCCAGACTGGTATCAGTCTTCTGGCTTTTACCTGATCCCTAACTGGCTAAATATTATGTAGGCCATAAATTAGCTGCTTATGTTGGTCCTCATACGTATTTTAACATGTACTCATAGATTTATGCTGTGAGGTTTACTGTAAAAAACCTAAGGCAGTATTAAAAACAAACAGAGGGTTGAATGTGTCTGCTAGCTAGCTGAGACGCTTTCAGATTGCCCATTATCACACTCTACTGCTCCTAATTTGTTCCTGTTCGCATTCTTTCACTGGCAGTACAATAGAAGAGAGAAATTCATGCTCCAGCTCATGGCTGTAATCGCTTACATTTTGCAATAAGGAAATGTTGCAAGTAAAGTCTCACTTCACTTTTTTGAAACAAATCAGAGGAACCTGAAAATGATTTGATCATAATTTTTATTAAAGTTAACTCTGTTATATAATTTAACACTTTTTTGTGGATGAGAACCGTTTGTGAATTTCTTCCACAGTGAGCTAATAATAATATATACACCACTATCCAGCTCCGAACTGGTATCTCTTCATTGTTACCAGTTGAACATTTTTCTTTCCTTTATTTTTTTAATCATTGGCACCATCTCTGACTTCCTCATACTGCATTCAACATGTCCCAGATCCTCTTATTAGCTCCTCCACTGTTCCACACAGTCCGAATCTGTAGGTGTTATTATTTTCATTTTGAACTTTCATTTTGAATATCTCCAGATATTTAAATTTGGCACTAAATGTCCCTCTCTACTCACAAATATCTCATTTCTGTGTTCACCTCATTTCTTTTGCATTTGATATCATCCCTCAATCCATATACTCATTACTAGGTGGATGTACCTGCTCCTGCCGTCCTGCAGCCTGCAGCTGGCCTCTCCTTTGTGCCGCCTGCTGACAATCCTGAGGCAGCGTTTGACATCATTGCTGCTGCAAACCTTCAGCCAGCAGCTACACTCGACTTGGACACCGCTCCCGACGTTGACACTGAAGAGCCAGCAACAGCAGCGGATCCAGAGGACACACCTAACAGTGAACCCGAAGCAAATGTGCACCAGGTTCTCTCACAGGAGGAAGAGGAGGATGAGGAGATCCCATTGGAAAAGGTAACCCCCTTCATAAGAGGCTGACTTCTGTGGTACATGGTGTTTCTTTGTGAAGGTTTATACATGCTGCTTTCAGACATACACTGGAACCTTGAACATAGACGATTGCAGCTAAGCTTCCGTCTGGTGTGTGGTGGATGTGCTGCAGCAGGGTTCTCTGTAACACCTCCAGCACTTATTTGAAATGAGAATTTGTACTTTTTATAAGCTTTAGTGGCGGGTTGCAGGTCACTGCAAAAAAAATGAAAGCCTGAAGGTCTGTATATAACCCAGAAACATTAAATAGACTAGAACAAAAAGCATCAGGTCCCATTTACATGTAATTTCTCAGAAAATACATAAAATATTAATTATTGTTGCTTTAAAGAAACAAAAACACCCCAGTAGTCTTCTAGCCCCATTGAATGGCCTAAAAATACCACTATTGGATGTGCAGGGTTGCAAGCTCTGTGCTTTACAGTAAACACATACAGGTGATTTTAATTATTTTGGCTCATTGGAGTGGATGATTCATTTGACGTGGTTGTTTTGTGTTTGTATATGTTTTGCTGGTAACTTGCACAGGGTGAATTCAGTTTGTGTTCGCTTCACTGTTCTCGATTGACATCTCACTGAATCTGTGTTCCCATATTCCTTCCCTCTAATCATGCAGAATAACCGATAATAGCTGTGTGGGTGCACAACAAATCTGATGTTGCTGGTGTTATTTTTTCTTCTCTTGCTGTGGAAGACACGATTGTTTCTCGGTTGTTTTGAGCCATAGGCCTGCAAAGTCATCTATTTGTTGGTTGGTCCTCCACTTGAATCCAGAAATAGTTCAACAACATTTGGAAGAAGAGATTAACAGGAGAAAATCTGAAGTAGAAATGTCATATTATCAGAAAATATTTTGACAGATTTTGGTTCATTTTGTGTGTAGACACTTTGAGAAAGTGTATGTTTATCTCTGTAGCCCATATTTATTAAACACTTTTATTTTTGAGCAAACACTGACATTAATTTTGAGGCCACACCCACAGGACATATTTTGTGAATAAATCCCAGTAGCCTTTGACTGTTCCTCTAGTGTCTCCAGAATGTTGTTTTTAAAAAAAACTACATAAACATTGGGGACACTAATATCCCTCTCAAGTTTTGGCATCACATATATCCTGCAACGCATCATAGAAGGCGATGAATAAACATGAGGTATGACAAGATGTTTTTCCGGTGTTTCAGGAGGCGAAAGCACCAGCGGAGGAGGACCTCAGACATGCTGAGACATCAGCCCTAGCTGAGGAGCCCAATAGTGTCCCAGCTCCAGCACCAACCCCTGCAGGAGGAGTCAGTCTCCGCATCAGTCAAGGTAACAATTTTCATTTACTTGTGCTTTACTGAGGTGCTTCATTTTTAGAGAGGCACAGTGGTGTACTGGTTAGCACTGTCGCCTCACAGCAAGAAGGACCCAACTAAAGGGTTATTATGTGTGGCGCTTGTACACTCTCCCCATGGTGTGGACTCTCTCTGGGTACTCTGGCTTCCCCCCACCATCCAGAGACATGCAGTTAGGTTAACTGGTGATTTTAAATTGACCACAGGTGTGAATGCAAGTGGTTGTCTGTCTCTGTGCGTTGTTTGTTTAAGATAATGAATGGATGGATTTCATTTTTTTGTTTTGTACATCAGTAGGATGCAGTGTTGTGCTTTACACAACAAATCAACTAATAAATTATGTATTATTTTTCTGTTTTCGAAACACAAAGTGGTTGAGGTCAGCTGTACCTTTACCAACTGCATCATTAGTAATGTTTACACTGTAATTATAATCAAACAATGCAATAAAAATCACACTGTATAATGATATTATTATTATTATTATTATTATGGTAGTACTGTTGGATTTTTACTTACAGTAAGATTACAGTAAGCTTCAGTTTCCCTTGGGATTATATTAGCGATCAAGTAAATTTTATTTAATTTTATTTACTATATAGCAGCAGATCACAACAGAAGTCATTTAAGGCTACCTTTCCTACAGAACAGGTCTATACCTTGTTCTATTACTAAAAAAACTAAATAGCCTTATGTTGTTTATCTTATTTACACGACAGCATCACATTTCTCCTCTGCTCTCTGTATCGTGCACAGCGGAGTTTCACCCCGATGCACACACACACAGACACGTGCACGCACACACAGGTGAGCCAACTCTCCTATACAAGTAAACTGCAATCATGATTAAGTTTTTATAGGAAATGTAAGTCCAACCGCATTATGTCTTCTGTCAACATAATGACCATATGTTCACAATTAACGTAAATGACAAGTTGCAAATACGTTGATGCTTAACATATTTATTAAATGTCCACAGGTGACGTATTTTTGCCCTCCAAAGTATCCGATCTACAACATCCGGTTTTCTCTTGCGCTAAAATATCCGATCTTGCAGTTCAACAAGCTGACTCCACCTTTATTAATGTATTTTATGGTTGGGTTCAGGAAAAGATTGTGGGCTGGGTATTAGTAGAGAATGTAACATCAGTTCACACACAACAACACTGATAAAAATTATACTGCTATACTACATCATGTACTTTTTTTTAACATTTGCTAGGACAAGGATTTTTAGGCCAGTACTTGGCAGATTTACTTGAATATTGAGTTTGTACTTGTGCCCTTCTGCATGTGATTGTTTGTGGTAGTTCAGTGTGAGCAACAGTGGGGTTTGTTTCAAATATGTGTTTGGATATTTTGATATATTTACACGTTTTGTCTTTCTGTAAGATGTGGACGGGCTGATCACACAGGCTCTGCTGACCGGAGATTTCGAGGGAGCTGTTGAGCTCTGTCTCCATGACAACCGGATGGCAGATAGCATTATCCTGGCAATCGCCGGAGGGGCCGAACTCTTAGAGAAAACCCAAAAGAAGTACTTTACAAAAACGCACAGCAAGATCACAAAGGTTGGTAATGAACAGGAGAACATTTTCCCTGTGGTTTTATGAGTCGAGGATTTAGTTATATCAGTGATATAACTGTGTTTTTCTCCTGAAGCTGATCAGTGCAGTGGTGATGAAAGATTGGCATGACATCCTGAAGACATGTGATCTGCAGAACTGGAAGGAGGCTCTGGCTGCTGTGATGACTTATGCTCAGCCTGAAGAGTTCTCTTCCCTCTGTGGTCAGTGTACATGTTTATTATTACTATTATGTTTCTCTTTTTATTGAATCTCTCAGCCATAAATTTGTTTTCTGTTCTTCTCTGTGGGTTAGACCTTCTTGGAAGCAGACTGGAAGCAGCAGAGGATGCTCAGCTACAAGCCCAGGCCTGTCTGTGTTACATCTGTGCTGGCAACGTGGAGAAACTTGTGTCCTGTTGGACCAAAGCGCAGGACGGACACTGTCCTCTGTCTCTCCAGGTGGGTTGGTAGAGTCACTGTAGCTCTGCACTAGGTGTGGGCCTCAAAATTATATCACGTTATTTCAAGAAAATTTGCAATAGTAATATCTATGATGATGAACAGTGACAGTCAGTTGCTCCTGTCACTGTCTGCGTTTACATCCACTTAGTAACGAAGTTACTCAGAGAAAGCAGCTTTCTCCAGTAATCTAGAAACGGAGTTACTGATTTGGTTACTGGAAATCTGCGTACGCTGTACATACCATCTTTAAAGAATTGGTTGATTCCTCTTTCTATGTTGGACTTGTTATAGAAGCATGGCTCAGATTTTAAATGTGTCTTGACAGAGTGACAGAAAACCCCGGCTTTTATTTTTGTTTGTGTGCAGAGTTACAGTGCAGAGAGAGGAGAGAAGACAGGGATGCTGCTGATACACATAATAAAAAATATCAGCAGTGTGAAGTGACCAATTTAGAATTGTATGAGGCACGTTTGTGTTTCATATTCGTACTTTAGGCAAAGTTTCTCCATAATCATTTGTCTCTCATTCAGTGTTCTACAGTCTCATGTTATGTATCTGGGAGAAGTGGTGAAAACTTCCATACTATTGAAGCTGTTCCCTCTTTAGATGAAAATACTATTAATTTGCATACTATCAGTTTCCTGTTATTTCTTCAGTGTCTTACCACAATTTCCTCTATTTTGTCTTCCTGCCGTTGAACAGGTGGTGTACTGTCATTTTTCTCTGAAAACAGCTGCCTTCTGCTGAAATTATGATAACGGGGCAATGAGAAGGAATAAAGTTGTTGACTGGATACAAATCAGTGAGCTAAAACTCAATGCAAAGCTCCAAAAATCTGAGAGGAGCTGCAGATTCAACTGATCATTTTCATCCAGTAATAATATTATGATATTATTGTAACTTATATTGTCACATTGTCATTTAAAATATTGATTTTAGCAGCTTTAAAGTTACAGTAATTTATTTTGTTTATTTAAATATAATGTGCAAAGTGTCCCATGAAGTGATAAACCCACAAAAAACGTTATCTAGTTTCCTGTCAGAGCTTTGTAGCATGTTTTAACTCATTGTTTAGTTTTTGCAGTTTGCAAACTCCACTCTCTATGATCTGGTTTGAAGCAGCAAACAACTGTTTTCTCTGGTTCACCTAGCCACACCGCAGATAAAGTTAGCAACAAACTGCTGAACATAGTGCAGCTAAAGAGCCAGACAGTTTCTCTGGAGTTTGTGTAGACTGAAATAAGAGGAATTGTTGGCTGCTAGTTTTTCTGTGTCTGCCAAATGTGTAAACACGCATTTGCTTGGCAACATCCACACTTGCTGATGTGAATTACGGCGTAATCTCTTCTTTCTTTATGTTTCACTCATACACTGATTCATAAGCAGTCATGGAATTTATTTCTACTGTTGAGCAGATTATACGCAGCTGTATGTCCCTGTGACAGCTGATGATCCTTCTGATATTACTAAACTGCTTGGCTGTTTTAAAAAGCTGGATGTCTGATGATAATTTTTTACTCTTAAATTCAGACAAAATAGAAATGCTGTTATTGGCCCGCACCAATACAGTCACCAGTTTAATCAGTTAACCATAACTATTGACAACTGTGTGATTTCTCAAGGATTGACTGCCAAAATATTTGGAATTACATTACATACCACTTCATGTCTTTTAAGCAGGACATCATCTCAAAGATTGTTTTCTTTTACCTACGTAACATTTCTGTCTGTAGCAGATGCAGAGATTTCAATTTACCCTTTTGCGTCATGTGAACTTGATTATTGTAATGTTCTGTCCTCAGCCTCGTCACAAGCAGTACAAAAAGGGTAGAATTCTTATCAAATCCAGAAAATTCAATCATATTACACCCATTTTACACCCATACTTCTTAAACCATGTGCCCTTAGCTCTCAGAATGCAGGACTCTTATCTGTCCCCAACCAATCAAGGCAGATGGCCGCCCACTGTGAGCTTGGTTCCGTGATTTGGCCTCAATATAAATAAAACTGCATTGGTTTTCTGGTTTGCTCTCAACTGATCTTGTAATGCATCTCGGATATTGTAGTCATTATATTGTCCTGTGTTTCCACCACTCAGGATCTGGTGGAGAAAGTCATGGTGCTGCGACGTGCAGTAGAGCAGACTCAGAGCTCTGGTCCTGTTGCTATTGGCATACTGCTGGCTGACAAGATGAGCCAGTATGCCAACCTGCTGGCCTCCCAGGGTAGTCTGTCAACTGCTCTCACCTACCTGCCTGACAACACCAACCAGGTATGTAAAGTGTACGTGAGAACACGTCTGACATGTGAGAAAATGGCTCAACACATCTACAAAACTGTTGTTACTCTATAACTACAAATAAAAGCAGGTTTCACTAGACTAGTTATTTACAACGTGAAGTGAAGATTCTTCTGCCTACACACTGTAAGTCATTAGTTATTAAAGTGGCAATGTAAGGGACAACAAAGTATAAATGACACAAGAGTAATGTTACAGTTTGTAATCAGTGAGGAAGTGAGGAGAATAATAACTTCTCCAGTTACAAAATTTCTGCACAATCAATACACTTTTTTAACATATTGCTGCCACTTAATAAACCCTTAGCCCTCAGAATGCAGGACTCTTGTCTGTCCCCAACCAATAAAGGCAGATGGCCGCCCACTGTGAGCCTGGTTCTGTGATTTGGCCTTAATATGAATAAAACTAAATTGAATATGTACAGTTTTTCTGGTTTGCTGTCAACTGATGAGAAAAAATGCTTTGATTGATAGATATAGATAACCTAACAAAAAATGACATCTACTTTTCCAACCTTGTGTTAAATGCTTTAATCCAGGGTTTCCCAACCCTGGTCCTCAAGGCACGCTGTCTTCTTGTTTTCCAGCTAGCCCTGCACTTACAGTATGTGTGTGTCGGGCTTATAATGGAGCTGTTGTAACTGCAAAAGTGTCTCAGAACTACAGAATAAATGCATGAACATACTGTGTGCAGTGCTAATGAACAAACGATTTGTGGTAGGATCTTGTTACAGTGTGATACAGAGCAAATATTTTGTTGTCAAAAGATGCAGCCATCCACACCTTAGTAAAAAGGTATCAAAGTGCAACATAAGTGACTAATAATAGCAATAATTACCATCATTTGTGTCTTTGTCTTCCTTACTACCTGAATACTGCAGTATATAAATGTCATTCTGCTTGTGTGTAGTGTGCTAAGTGTTTGTCTGATATAGCAACAGTAAAGATGGTGCAGCTGAACAAAGTGTTGAATTTAGTGCAACAGTCATGAAGCATTAACTAAAGTCCGTGTCCTCATTTCCAGGTTGCCATACAGCAGCTTCGGGATCGTCTCAGCCGGGCTCTGGGGCAGCAGTCACTGACTCATGCAGCTCCAGTACAAACCCAGAGAGCTCAGTCTCAGCTGCCTGCCCCTCAAGCTCAGCTCGGTTCAACCCTTCCCCGGCATCCGTTCACCCCAGGCCAGCGTGGCTTGGTGCCTCAAGTCAGCACAGCTCCAGTGCTCATGCCTACGCCTGTCTCTGCCCCTGCACAGCCACAGTATTACCAACCAGTACGTATGATATTACTCATGCACCTGAATCTATGTGAAACTTGGGGACAGATGCATAAAAATGTATTTTTCACACTTTATGCTTCTGTTTTTATAAATGTCAATCATCTGGGCACAAACATCATTCCCACTTCTACAGTTAGACATGTAGACACGCAATCAACACTCAACACTTTACAAAGTACTTCAAAATTTAGGATGAAGTTCATCGCTTTTTGTTTTGGTTTTAATTTGGGGAGATAAAATTGGTGTCAAGGCCTTCTCTGTAACCTCTTTCAAAATAATTATTTTGAGCATTTTGACATGAAGTTGTACAAAAACTTCAAGAATGAGTTGTTAATTTACCATGACAGCTTTGGTGGCTTATCATACCTGGGGGCGCTGTAACATGTGATATACTTTAGTATGAAAGTCGATCACTTTATGACCTTTTTGCACCAGAGTGCTTAAACCCTGATCATACTTGCTTTCAAGTCTAGTTTCTAGTTCTTATCATCACCTGCAGCTACAACATGTTTAGTAAACTGGTCTCTAGGGAACAAATTTGTCTATACCCCCCTTTTTTTTGTAAACATCAGTTAATGTTTGGAAATTTGTGTATCCAGATATTTTGTGTGGACACATTGTTTATATATCTATTTCCTGCAGCTACTATGCTGAAACCTTTTTTAACACAGATTTAAGTTGGAGATTATTACATGTGAGATCTATCTTTTCTACAAACACCAACTAACTACCTGGGGAAAGCTCATTGCAGTTTGTCGTTGCTGTTGTGTTGCACTCATTTCAATTCCAGCTAACTACTTTAAATGAATAATAATCTTAGTGCGGGAGGGTAACAGAATGTCTTTTGTGGGATGCTGTCTTCCTACATTGTGGTGTTTGGTGTTTTCCACCCCTGCTGTGGCTATCATCCGTATGTGTCATGTGTTTCTGTGTGCTTTAGGTGAGGGCTGCCTCCACTGTCACCTCCTGGAGTAACCAAACTCCCACAGCCCTCCCCAATGTCCCTCCTCCACTTCCAGTAGGCAGCGCCTCAGACCAGCAGGTACACACACTTTTGCTGTTTACAGATAATCAGGAACAAAAACTATTTTATTATTACAAATTATTAAATTGACTGAACCAGTGCCTGACGCCTCAAACATCTCTTTGGCTGCTGTGGTACTATGTCTGTGGTAATGCCTCACCCCATCACCACCTCATTTCCTGTTGTCTGACTTTTCCTCTTTCTCCTGTGATGCATTGATTGAGTGTTGTGTTTCTTCTATATACTGATTATTATTGTGATGTATGGAATGACTGATTATTATTATTATTATTTGTTTTACTTTAATGTTCTCCAGTGGGGAAATTTCATTTAATTTCACTTGGAATTAATGTGAATTTGTGAATATTCCCACTCTAGCTAACGCGGGTCTGTTCGCCATGCATTGTGCTTACAATCTGAGAAAAACTCCTGCTGTCAAGCACATAGGTGATTATCAGGGGACAATTATTTGTCTTTTTAACAGATGGAGCCTCCAAACCCCATGTACGGGATTCCAGCCTCCGGCACAGCCGCTGCGCCTCCAGCCTCATCCACTTCTGCGTACATGTACTCCCATCAGTACCAGCGTAAGTGTTTCACCTACTTTATAGAGACATAGCTCTGTGGTAGTAGACAATCATGCCACACTTGCTTCCTGCCATCATCAACATTCAACAGTTTGCTTGGCTGTCACTTGAGCCATGTTTGTTGACCTGTATGTGTATTCACTCAGTACTGCCATGTATAACCAGCAGCCAGGTTCCTGATCATCTTCTAACAAGTGCACATAAACCTGCAGATAGAGAAAGGAGTGAAGTGACTGGATGAAACTAGAGGTTGTTAAATGGAGCGATTCCTCCCTGTTTTTAAAATAAGTCAGACTAAAACTGACACTAACAAACTGACCCGTATAAAGTAGTGAAAGTAGTTTTGAATAGTAGCTTGGCACTACGTCTACCACAGTCTTATCGCTCCATATATTTTTAGCTTCATGCAATTAAAAAAAAAAATTATGTATTTTTATACGGATATATGGAGCTGTCTGTGTCATTGGAATAAAAAAAAACAATATTATCATATTAAAACATCACAACTTAATTCTGATACACATTTTACTTTGAGATTATCTGTCTGTCGAAACCCCACACCACTGGATGTCAGTCAGCAGCAGCACGATTGTGGCAGCTTTCGCTCACGTTAACGAGCAGTAATGAACGTTTGAAACACAGCGTGGACGGTTCTGAGACAACTTAGAAGCGATGGAAGTCTAGTATAGTTAAACATAACATAGCGTTAGCAGATGTTTTTTCTCTGAAAGTCCTACCTTGCATCTGGGCTCTCCTTCTTTCCAGTACTGTGTATCGTCACTGCATCTTTAAGTGGTACACGCGACTGGATCGTGCTGGCCTACATTCACTTGTGTGCAGAAGTCTGCACAATGGAGCATTGTGTCTTTCTTTCACTGCATTGTCTGAGGTGACACATAAACAGCATTTGCATCAACTTCTGGCACTATACAGAAAAAAATCTACATTAATGACAATTTAATTATTTGCAAATCTCATAAACCACATTGCATTCACAATATAACTTAGAAATGATTAAACTGAGAAAATGTCCTAGTTTAAGAAGAAAAATAAGAGATTTTTTTAAAATTGATGGTAGCAATACAGCCATACTTCTGGTCTGTGTTAGAGGAGAAATCTAATTATTGATCTGCTGCCAGTAACTAGCTACTTAAGTGCATGTAAATACACTGAAGCTGTCTGAGCGATGGAGGAACCAAAAGACATTGTACATGCAACAACATACAGCCTTTCCCATATCTTTCTTAAAACGCTGGCAAACATTTCCTTCTGTAAATGTTTGACTGTCATATCTGATCTCTTTTCTCCGTATCAGTCACCAACAGAAGATGAGAACGTCTGTGTTCAGTTTTGTTTTTGCCTGTCGAGTTTTTGCAACCTACAAGCTGATAATGAAGCATGTTGGCATGTTTATTATCACGTCTGTCCTGTTGCATGATGTCAGTATTATAACATACAACTGTTTCTCACTAACAGCATCTGTTGTTTCCTGTGTGACTCCCAGCCTACTCCCAGGTCAACCAGTACCCACCTGGAGCTGGTGGGGTCCCTCTCTATCAGCCTCTTCAGTACTCCTCCTCTGCTGCTCCTCCTCACCTTCCAGAGCCCTCCTCTCCTCCTCACCCCCCTGGCTTTCTCTCTCAGTACACACAGCTCGTCCCATCTCACACATCCCCTCCTGTCTATTCCGGACAACCTCCCATCAGCCAGTGCCTGTCCTCTTCTCCTCCGTCCCATCCTCCTTTCTTTCCTTCCTCCTCCTCCTCCTTTTCTGCTCCTCCATCCTCCGGAGAGTCTTTCCAGCATGGCGGGCCAGGATCTCCTGTGTCGTACATGCCTCTACCTCCACCAGGCGGAGTCTCAGGTACACAGCTCGACCCTGAGCTGATCCCGGCCTCTCAGAGAACAGGTCTGCATGGCTCTAATCAACTCACTGTGACTGTCCTGCTCTCAAACTCACTCAGCCTCCATGTTCAAACGCACCGTTTGTTCTAATTTCCACAGTTTCATAATGCTATATTATACATTAATTCCTTAATACATTCATTTAATTGTAATCAGTTAGGTGAATATGATGTAAAATCATTATACAGTGATCAGATTAGCATGTAACGAATACAGACGTATCAAAGGGAACCTTACACCTGGTTGTTATGTACGGAATAATTCATCTGGCTTCTCTGAAACAAATTTGCAACATGCATGGGTTGATTGGTGGAATAATTGAACTTTGATATATGGAGAAATTTGCTTTTAAGCTACAAAAAAGATTACATTCATCTTTACATGCTAAATTATGTGATATTAAATTAAAGGAACACTGAATAGTTGAACTGCTTTAACTATCATCGTGATTTACATTCAAATATATTCATATAAAAATCCCAAATCAAGAGTTGCTGCAACACTTTACTTTAAACCCCGTATTCAGCATTTATAAGCAATAAAATAAATACAATATTATGAGCTGTTTGTTGATGTATATTGATGTCAACAACTATAACTTCTCCTGCAGAAGCAGCTGTAAACTTGTTTAATGAAAACATATTAACACAGTTGTAATAAAATAAAATATATTGTCATAGAAAAAGATATAATTGTTGACAAACACTGTACATTGAAAAATGTATTTATAAATGCTTTAAATGCCAAATAGGTGGACTTAAAGTAAAAAAAACTGTACCCTGTTAGTGTGAGAATGAGTGAGAGATGTTCTGTTTTCCTGCAGGGCCTCAGAATGGCTGGAACGACCCTCCGGCCCTGAGCAGAGCCCCAAAGAAGAAGGTAGGTGTGCTCATTGGCGTGTGCAGCAGCATTTTGACCCAAAGCTGGCAGTCACTGTGCAGGTTTAACCCCAAATGTACCATTATTCAGCAGGTCGCAGAGAACTACACCCGTCCTGCCCCCATCACTGCTCCCATCATGGCTCCACTGGGTGCTGACCCTCAGACCCAGCTGGTGTCTTCAGGGGCCCCCCAGGCCATGGTCCAGGGCCCACATGGAGCACAGGTCCCCTACTCAGCCATGCAGCAGCAACAGATCTCCCCTCCACCCGTGAATCCTGCAATGCCCAAGACCAGTATGGAAGGTGCACCAGGAGCACCTACTGGCGACGTCATACAGGTACACAGAAACAACGTGTCACAGAATATAAAGATTACAGCTCGAAAATGTGAGAGGTTCTTAGAATTTACATCAGTAAATACATACAAAAATAATCCTTAATTGGAAAATGCATCTCTAGAATCCTAGACTAAAAACATTTTGGCTCAGTCTTACTAGGTTCATGTTACCCTCTCTTTTGTGGCCACCACAAAGAATTTCAATACATTGTTTAATTTTCTTCACATATAAGAAAAACTCTGAACTTTTATAAAGTACAACCCTGTGAGCAACAGAGCTCCACTTTCTGCAGAACTCCATTTAGTACAGAGATGGGTGGTTAAGCCCCTTAAGTTAGTTAGTTATTTTTTTGAAACTTTAAATATAATATAATATTTTGCATTTACAAACAATTTAAATGGATTAATTATGACACACTATAATGTAGTTAAAAGCATCTATCCTGTCGATGTTTAATAATATATTTATCTATAGCTAATTTATGACAATATAATAAAAAACAGGTGTAGCGGTGTAAAATGTTTTCATACTAAAAAAACTAATGTTCTTTTATTTTATTAAAATTAAATGATTAAATGATATTGAGCGTATAAAGTATAAATTATCTGTTTTAACTCTTTTAGCCTCTGCAGTCCATCCCGGCCGAGAAGATCCTGAAGAAGCCGATCCCAGATGAGCACCTGGTCCTGAAGACCACATTTGAGGGGCTGATCCAGAAATGCCTGGCTGTTGCCACCGACCCAGTGAGTTAATCTAACATGGATAACAAATAAATATACTATATGGACAAAAGTGTTCGGCTGCCTCACCATTACACCACATATACTTTAATATTCTGCACCAAAAGTCATCAAACCAGTCCTTGTTTTGTGCTCTGGGGCACAGTCATGTTGGAGTGGAAGAGTTCATTGCCCAAACTGTTGTTACAAAGTTGGAAGCATAGCATTGTCCAAAATGTGTAGGTGTGCTGAAGCATTAAGACACGGGGCTTAGCCCAAACCCTGAAAACCAGCCCCACACCATTTCCCTTCCAGGTGTAGCCCAATGCTTTTGTCCATATAGTTTACATCTGCTTAGCAGAGTGAATAGCTTCTTTCACACATGCATTGGAATCCTGACTTTACTCTGGTGAGCTGCATGGGAGAACGCAAACATCCAAGTTAATCCACACAGACATTAAAACGACTTTCTCCTGCCAGTAGTACAATGTTTGTGTCATGTCCATGTGAGCTCAGGTGTGAACACACCAGGTAATTGTCTGGGTATTCACAGAGTGAGTGGGTGTTTCCTGTCAGTAGATCTGCTCAGCACAACAGCAGAAAATATATCAGGCTTTCTGTTGTTGTATCGCACTTCTCTCCTTTATGAAACCAAGGTTATATACAATAGTTTCTAATCACGCGATTCGCTCTGCTTCGATGCTGTGAACTAAACACATCTGATTTCCAGAGTGCAAGTGTGAAGACGGCTAATGATTAGTTGTGTTAACTCACTCTGTTGTATTATTTCACAGCAAACTAAGAGGAAACTTGACGACGCCAACAAACGTCTGGAAGCGTTGTACGACAAACTCAGAGAACAGACGGTAAGTATGAGTTTGGGTACGAAGTTAGGTTTTCCCCACTGACTCCTTGGGCCTCTGGGCCTTTCCCTGCTAAGCCAACTAAGAAACCATGGATTAAACATGTTTGTTTAAGTTCTGAACACTGACTTTCCACTAACACTTTCTGCTGTTCTCTCCAGCTTTCTCCCGCCATTGTAGGAGGTCTGCATAACATAGCCAGGACTATAGAGTCCCGATCCTACATGGAAGGCCTCAACATCCACACCCACATAGTCAGTAGTAGCAACTTCAGCGAGACGTCGGCGTTTATGCCCGTGCTGAAGGTGGTGCTGACACAAGCCAACAAACTTGGAGTCTGATCAGGCAAAATATTCAAACTCCTGAGTCTTCAGCTGGAGGACAGTGGCCTGGAGTCGAGCTGAATATCACCATTAAAAAGTGTTGGTCGCTTGTTTCACAGGAAACTCCGTTTGACTCGTAATGATGAAGAATTCTGAGATGTATGAAAACGCTGTTAAATTCTTCTTTGTGCCATTTGTGTTTCTCAAGACTCAAGCCATGCAATCAGTCGCACTCAGTGGTGAAAGCAAATTCTGAGCCCTGTGAAGGCAAACATGACGAATAAAGGGCTACACATTTCAATTAAAGTACAAACATAATCTGTCAACTAGTCACTAGACATTTGTCTTTAATTCAACCTTGTAATCATGTGGATTATATTTG
Organism: Helostoma temminkii; assembly: GCA_900302695.1. Classification (NCBI taxonomy): domain Eukaryota; kingdom Metazoa; phylum Chordata; class Actinopteri; order Anabantiformes; family Helostomatidae; genus Helostoma; species Helostoma temminkii. The sequence continues at coordinate 8,534 of OMLM01009090.1, read as the reverse complement.
AATCAGTATGCAGATGATGCACAATTAAAATAAAATCCCAAAACTCGCTAACAAAAGATAGAGAATGAACAAAATATGTTTGAGATATTTTGAATGTTATGACTGAAAATATGAATAGGAACTGGGAGATTCAGGAATTTTAAGGGCATTTCTGTCTACTTGTATTGACATGGTCAAAATAAATCCAATCACTTCATAGAATTAAGCCTTTTTTTTGTATTAAGTGGATCCTAGTATCAGACTTGATATTGAAACGCAGCATGCTTTTTGTTTTAATCACAATTATGCAATTGTTAAAAAATTTTTATTTTCATTGTTCATCTTCCCTGGAGGTTGAGACAACTTCCAGAGAAAATTTGGAGACTTTCCACATAAATTGTAACATCAGGAAAGAAATAGGTAGTAATTTAAAAACAGGACATAATTCTGGTTTTTAGACGGTTTAGCAGTTGTCCCCATCATGATCATTTAAAGTACTCTAAGCCTGTGTTTCTGCTTTTTCTGACTTACTTTCACCACTGGTGTCACTACACACGACATACTGGACCAAGGTGTTGTCAATGTGTTGGAAATGTCAATGTAAAGCAGTACAATCTCATTTGTCGAGGATGTTTAATGTTTTATTTTTCTTCGTTTTATTTTCTCAGTGTAATCATGAAGCTCAACGGAGTGCAATGGACCTTTTTAAATCTAAAAGTATGCATGCTTAAAATGCTAGAAGTCATCGCTGGTGGCATTCAAAGTAGTTATCAGCTAATTAATCAGACCTCAGAAAAGGAACTGGAAGGAGACTTCTACTTGATTTTCATTCCAACTACAATGAGGGCTGTAGTCTGAGTGGTCAACCTCAGTTCGTGTTGTTAATAAAAGAAAACAAGCCTTTGACTACATGCAATATTTTCAATAAATAGTATTTATTTACAATATGATGACTCTGTTGCTGTGTTTTAGACATTTCTCAAGGTATTTCTGTACAGGTTCAGTAGTGGGATTTATATGACTAATGGTCATTTGTTAAGTTTTCTGCTTTTTACTCCACTACTACAGCTACACATACATTTCATGTTTTATTACAAATAAAGCATTTTTCAGTACAAAACATTTTTTCACCTTGACCAGCTGGAACAAGGTGACAGGTTAAAGTGTCTGTACAAGCCACCATGTAACTCACACACTTTTTCTACTTTTGGCTGCTCCCATCAGGTGGCGCCACAGCGAATCATCCTTTACTTTCACACCAGTTAACTTCATGTCTTCTTATCACATCCATATACACAATCATTTTCCACATTTTGTCGTGTTACAGCCACAAATGTAAATGTATTTTATTGGGGAAAGATTAAGAATTTTTACAAATAAATATCAGAAAAGTGGCGTGCATATGTATTCAGGCCCCCTGAGTCAATACTTTGTTGAACCACCTTTCACTGCAGTTACAGCTGCGAGTCTTTTGATGTATGTCTCTACCAGCTTTGCACATCTAGATATTGTATTAGACTTTTGTTATTGCAGTGTAGCATCCTTTCTTATCACAACTGTGCAATTAATAAATAATGGTGCAAATGTACGATTTTTGGAATTTCCTCTGTTCACCACCACATTGAATTTGAAAATGAACACTACATGTGAGTGAAGTCAAGACTTTCAGCTTAAAGAGCAGGACCCCTTAATGGACCGTTCAGTCACGAGACATGAAAAATGCCAAATGCCTTTTATTTTAAAGCATCTGACAAAAGTGTGACGTTAACCAGTCAGGAATTACAGCCATTTTCATACACTCACAAATAATGGAACAAACACAACACAAGGATTGCATTTAATACTTGGATGCAGTGGCGCCCCCAAGGGGGGGCCAGGGCAGGCCGGGGGGGCCATTACCACCCCTGGAGAATTGCTGGCCACCCCACTGGCCCCACAGAGATAACCAAACCTCAATAAATAAATAAATCATGAGTAAATAAATAGCAAATTAATAAAATAACAATAAGGATCAAAGAGCATAAATCTTGATATAAAA
>OMLM01009089.1:0-34612 GCA_900302695.1 Helostoma temminkii | reverse complement strand
AGGGTCCTGGATTTGCGCCGCTTCCTCTCGGCACTCCTGAGCACAGTGCGATACTCATGGATCCTGTCAGTGAGCCAGGAATTATGAGCCGAGAGACGAGCAGGTCTGGAAGACAGAGGGGCAGAGACTATCCAGACAGGTTGAAAGAGTATTGCAGAATTTTTCCGTGGATATGTCTGTGTTAAGGGTGGAGAAGACCTGTGGTGGGGGCAGGGATGCAGAAACAATGGAAGAGAACTGTTCAGGATTAAGAGACCTTGAAGTTGCGCCGGAAAGTTACGAGTGGGGTGGGAGTATGTGAAGGTGCAGGGAGAGAGACAGTAAGCTGTATAAAGAAATGATCTGATAAATGTAGAGGAGTGACTGAGATGTCGTCTGTGGTGCAGTTCCAGGTGAAAATGAGATCCAGGTGTTTGCCAGCTTTGTGGGTTGAGGGAGTGGGGACCAGTCTCAGGTCAAATGTGCTAAGAAGTGCAAGGACGTCAGCACCCTGAGGTTTGTCCCCTGCCTGGCCTAAGAGTCCTACTGACAATAGTCAGGACTGAAAAGGTCTTTTATCACTATGTCAATGCAGCACCATGACCAAATATTTTTGTGATACTGAATCCAAAATTATTCATTTATTTTAACAGACCCTTCTTGTTGATTCATAAACTTTCATCATTACCACTATTGTGTTTCATAGACTGTCAACAACAACATGTCACGGTCACATTCACACAAATAAGAAATTTAGAGATGTCACTATCTGCTTGTCTAAAACAACCACCATAGTTTCTTATAAAAGTATTTTTATGATGATGATGGTGATTATTATTATTTATAGTAACGATATGTGGTGATCTCTTGCAAATAGATTACTCTCCAACACCGAGAATGAAATGTGTCTTTAATTTGTGTTTGTTTTTTGCCACATGCATCAGTATTAGGATGCACTGTGCTCCAAAGTTGTGAATATAATAAATTACGTACCATAATGGTCCATGATTATTAAACAGGAAATTAATTAGCTTTTTTTACATCTAATTGATACATTCAGTTGATGCAGAGTTTCTCACAAATGAAGACAATACACCCATACATTAATTCCAGCATTCATAAAAGGAGAAGTGAGTGGGCTATACCGTGGGCAGGTCACCAGTCTATCACAAGGCCTACAGAAGGTTAACCTTTTTGTCAGTCACTAATTTGTCATACTTACACGCCCACATTAGCATGTGGTTAATTGTTTACTTTCTTTCTTAGATTTTTATATATTTATTAATTTATTGTCACTTGTATTTAATGTTTTTTACCAGCTGATGGGAAAACCTTGTTCTGTGCATAACATTCATGCATAACACAACACAACAGTGAGTTTGAGGAAAAATCTTTCCAAAATATAGATAATATGGACATATAAATGTATTGTAAAATATGAACTAGTGACTAAGCAGCTGCTCACACATACATTATTTGCTTAGGTATTCTACCTGTAAAAAGCCTGCCCTTATTTGACCAGGACCACTGAAAACTGCTGAGGACCCCATACACCTTGAATGGTATCATGCAATTCATACAGGGCTGGTTCTGAGCTAGTGCTTACTTTTTTACCAGTTCTTTGCGTTTCCACAGCCAAAGAACCAGCTCCGGGCCAGGAAAACTGGTTCCACCCTGGCACCCACTGCTGGACTAGAACTGATTGCGTTAGGGGCCAGCCTATCGTGACCAACAAGTTCAACTGAAGAATTGTTCTAGTCTAATAAAAATCATTTATTAGATTTCTTTAACAGCAGCGTGACTGAAAAAAACATAGTTATTGTTAATTAGCTAAGCTAAGAAATGCTAACATCAACAGCCAACGTTAAGGTTAAACAACAATAAAAACATATTAAAACTAATCACTGCACATAGCAATTACAAGTAGCATATATATGTTGGACCAGGAGTGTTTGGATGTGAGTTCAGACTCACTAGTTTTAAACTCAGGATCAACACATGTACAGAGACACTGAAGTGGTTGTTGTTGTTAAAGTTAGCAATGCTGTGAAGGCAGAGGTATAACATAATGGTGTAATGATGTGGCTTTTCCGCAGGCTTTTCCACAGGCTTTTCCACAGGTTTGCTTGGTTTGCCGGTTTGCTTTTCCACAGGCCTGAGAGCCACTGTAGGACTCTCAGGCCTGTGGAAAAGCAAACCGGTTCTTACAGAGTTCTTACTTTGAACCAACTCTGAACCAGCACTAGCACCAGCCCAGAATTAGCTCTAAGTTCTTGTCGGTGGAAAAAAGGGGTATCAGTGGCCATTAATCATTATGTGTCAGCATGGTCACCACATCCATTCCTACTGTATACTGTCCTCCCCAGAAATACTTCCCACTGCTAGTGACTGCAACAATTATGACAGGAGCAAAGTCAGTTTAGGCACAGTAGTAGTGTAATAATGACATAATTTACAGCAAAGAGCAATAAAGTAGAGACAAACAATAGACAGCTGTTCATTCACCCTGAGCCTGGTTCTGCTAAAAGTTTCTTCTGTTGAAAGGAGAGATTTTTCTCTCCTCTGTCGTCTAGTGCTTGTTTAAGTGGGACTTTTTTACAAATTGTTGTTTATATATTTGTATTATGCTCCGTAAGGTCTTCATCTTACATTGTAAAGTGCCTTGAGATTACTTTAAGTGTGACTTAGAACTGAATTGAATTGAAAATCCAGTGTATGATCATGATAATCCTAGATTGCTAGGAGTTTTCCGGTAAGTGATGATAGCCATTTCATGGGGTGATAACATTCCAACACAAAACAAGGTGAAAGCCAAAAATACAATAACCCTAACCCAGATTATGCATGAACATGACTTCTTAAAACTTTGGCACAGACTCAGACTCCCACAGTGGGGAGTACTAATTCATGAAGCAATGCTCAAAGATTCTGCTTAGAGACTAAAATAATCAATATTGTGCAAAAGTTTAAGTTGAGTTTAAATACCAGGGTATTTCACAAGTGCTTAGCAGAACCAAAAATTTAGCACATCAGCAGGACTACGTTTAACAGTGTAACAGTGAGACATGAGGCCATCGGAAAAGCCAGTGAGAAGTGGGGAAATGTTGAATGGGTTATTCTTAAGGCTAAAAACACATTTTTATTTTAAGACAGAAGACAAATGTTTCCCTTCGCTTCTATTCTGACAGGAAGCTATGAAATGAGCATAGTGTGTCTACAACTTTTGGTTAAGGCTCTGTACATTGTACATACATTATTTTGCAAAATCACACAAAAAAACTCATCCAGGAAAAACAAGGCAACATTTTTGCTGGGGAGCAGGAAGTGAGATATACAGCTATACAAATAAAGCTAAACATAGATACAGCATAAACAGAACAATTTGTTTTGTAAATGCACGATGTAAGGAGTCTGGTCACTTCCTGGAAAACTATGCAAACCAGAAGCTGAATAGGACACACTGTGTCTTAAACTAGCTTGATGATTCATATGAAGTTTATAGTTTATGATTATTAAGCAAATCACTTCCTAAAGCAAATGTGATGAACTGGAAAAACTGACACAGTCAACAAACAGATGAAGCATAAGAGCCATCTCTTTCCTTCTCCACCTGGAAATGATGACGCCAGTTTTTTTATTCATTTTTGTCCCAGAAAGCAATTAGATTATCAACAGTACATTCACATACTGTAATAATACTAAGTTAAATCTACAGATTTATTTTTAAACTGTTATATGTTTAAAAGCTTATCTCACTGAGGAGAGTGCCAGCTGAGCATCAACGCCTCCCGTGAAGTCAGACAGACGGTGCAGAGATATTTTTTGAGCGAAGCTTGACTAATATGTTTTGCGGTGTTATACCTTTCACACCTGAAGGATTAAAGGACAAACACAATGTAAAATTTCATTTCACAGTTTTCCACTTTTCCATTTTTCCATCTAAAATAACTTTGGCCCTGAGAAGACAGCAACGTCTCTGGATCATTTTTATAAATGGCTTCTTCTTTGCATGATAGAGCTTTACCTTGCATTTTTGGATGGCACAGTGGACTGTTCACAGACAGTGATTTTTGGAAGTACTGAGTCCTTGCAGTGATGTCCATCACAGAATCATGTCTGTTTTTAATGCAGTGCCATCTGAGAACCCCAAGGATTGGATTGCATCCAGTATTGTATTTCAGCCTCATCACTTGTGCAGATATGTCTCCAGATTATCAGAATCTTTTGATGATACTATGAACTGTAGACTATGATATATTCAAGTCTTTGGAATTTTACGTTGAGAAGCATTATTCTGAATTGTTTGGCAATTTGTAGCCTTTCACAGATTAATGAATCTCTGTCCATCTTTCATTTTGAGAGACTCGGTCTAAGATGCTCTTTTCATACCTAATCAAGTTACTGACCTGTGACCAGTTAACCTAATTATTTGCTAAATATTCTTCCAGCCCTTCCTCCTTAGTAGAATTTACTTTCCAACTCATTGTTGTCTCTGTTCCAACTTTTTTGAGACATGTTACTGCCATCAGGTTCAAATTTGTATATTTGTATATTTTATATATTTTTATTTGTTGTTTTAAATATTTTATGATTTCTATGTTATATTGTGAAGTAAATATGGGTTCATGATATTATTGCAAATGTTTTTACATAGAATTTACACAGTGTTCTGACTTTTTTGGAATTGTGGTACATACATGAAATTAAGGTTGAACAGACTGAAACATAAATAAAATTAATTAAAAATATTTTTGTTTTAGGCTACAGACTAAGCAAGAGAGTGTACAGACATTATTTGTGTGATTTCCTGTAAATGTTCTCCAGAAGACCTTGGGACTAGCACAAAGGCCTATTGTTAGTAGGAGGTGCACTATGGTTTTAGAACCAATAGATTTTCAGTATCTTAAAATCTTTAAAAATGTTTTGTCCAGGTTAAATTTACCTGCAGCTTCATATACTTTTTTTTATCTGACAGCCACCAGCTGACCAGTGTCTACCAGTCTACTTACTACTACCAACTCCTTCATATGAGTCATAATAGTTTACTGACATTCCAGGCTCAAGTGCGCAAATGCGAAAATGAAAATGTAAGTAAACATCACATATTTTGGAAATCTCCAACTCTGGCCCTATCGCATAGTTTAGTGTTGGTTTCATTTTGAACATCATTCCCTGGTCACTGCAAAACACTTTCTTTTTCAATCTCCTTTCACATTCACTTCTGATTTCTTCTGCATGTCTAGTCATTTTCAAGCTCACGCTGACTACATTACATGACCCTTGATTAGACAAATAATGCATGTGACTGAAAACCAGTCCAGACTGCATCTATATATATATCTTTTAAAGGTTTGGGAGGCAGATGCCCTCCCTATTTCTAGGACTAGGCTTAAAACTTTCTAAAGCACTCCATGGTCTCCCAACGGCCCCATCTGCCTAACCTCATTTCACTGTACGAAATTATAATAATAATTGTTCCAAAGTGCAGGACAGAAACGCATTGTGAGCTTTTAGTGTTTATGCTTCAGAACGTTTGAACTCTCTGCCTGAGGATCTGAGAGATACTGAAAATATCAGAATTTTCAAACGCAACCTAAAAACCTGACTCTTTAGCTTATGTTCAAAGCACATTGTGACTATTAGCTGTGCACATTTATTTGCTGGCTGCTCGAGGAGTGGCAGATAACTGGATTTATACATACAGTATGTATAAACATGTTTACATACAGTAAGTATGTATATGTATACAGTATACTGTATGTTCATAATGTCTATATGTGTGTGTTATTGTCTATTTCAATTCATTCATTCATCTTCTATACCGCTTAGTCCCTGCAGGGGTCACGGGAGTTATTTCAATTCAATTCAGTTTATTTATATAGCATCAATACACAATAGCAGTTATTTCAGGGCTCTTCACAGTGTAAGGTTTTAGCTTTACACAATTTAACAATACAACTATAAGGAATTACAGAAAACCCAACAAATCCCCCTTGGGCAGCACAAAACAGCACTAAATAAATAACATTTTACTGGATTGAACTAAATCACATGCAATTCAGTAGTTCAGTTGGTAGGGCAATCATCTGTGAACTTCAGAGTCCATGTTTCGATTCCTGATTCCTCTTGGCTACATGTTGAATTGTTCTTGGACAAGATAAAAAAAACTTTGGACCAGTGCCATGATCTACTGCCTGGCAGCTGCAAAAAACCTATTTCCCAAGGGCATTACTAAAGTACATCATTATTTCTGTGAAACATCTTTACTTATCTTTTACTTGGAAGCAAAGCAAGACCTGTTTTGCAAGACCTGTTTTTGCTGGAATACCAAACTGTGAGGTGTAAAACTGCCATGACAAATACTCTTAAAAAGTGAGATCTTGATGAATGGGCTCAACCTCTTGTTATTCTTGCATGTAAACTAGAACTGAAAGTACCCACAGTTCTCACCAGTGTCCTCTCAGTTCTGATTTTGCAACTTGCTCATGTCCTTTTTAGAAAAATCCACTTCGCCTTTACCTTTTTAATGAGTTGCTCTGAGCCATGCATGATATTCAGAAGAATATTGTTATCTTCTATTGAAGCCTGTGTCGTTTATGATTGTTTGTCATGTGCTGCATGACGAATATGCAAACGTAAATATGCATAAATAAACATGATGCATGATAAATGCAGACGGTGAATTTACATACATGACCACAGACTGATATTTTATTCAAAGTATTTGCGATTGACCTGCAGTCCCTGCTGTTTCTATGCTGCTGTATATCAGTATATGGTGCTGTATATAACTTTGCATCTTTGTCAAACTAATTTTCTCAACACTTTCCATAAGCTGCTTGTAGGTAATGATTATAAGACTTTCCATATTAAGGATCATTTTGAAAATGTATTGGATTGTAATTTAAAAGTAATTTTAATGTTGAGCATAATCCAGAGCTATTTTTAAACAACTAGGAAATGAGTCAGTATAGTCGGTGGTGTTGGGGCAATAGTGCCTATGTGCCAGTCAACTGGAAACTTTGTTTTCCTTGAACTAAGTCATCATTGTGCTTCAGCAGAAAGAGGCAATGAGACAGACACAAGCATGAAGACAGTATAAGCATCTGAAAATAGCTAATAGACCTTTACTTATACTTCACTTTTACTTATAACGATTGATTGAACCATTAATTGTATTAATTATTAAATGGTAATTACACCGTGACTGTGCTAGAGCTCACACCTTCACACACACACACACACACACACACACACACACACACACACACACACACACACACAACCCTAACCCTAACAAAAAGGCAACAATCTGGAAGAATGTTTCACCAGTTCACCCTTGTTTCCCCCTTTGTCTGAAGGCAGATTGTACCTTGACTAAGCTTATTTGAGTCAGTAAATGCATTCCATGTATTTCCTCTAAGGCTCTTAGACTCCAAAGATCCTTCTGTCCCAAAAAGTTCCCCGACTCCTGACTCACTTACAGTTTTCAAAAGGCTACTTGTGTCACTAGGGGCATTTCTGTGTGTTCATTGTTTAAAACAAGTCTGGTTTAGACAGAATAACTCAATATGCAACCACTAGCATGGAAGTGTTTAATTTCCTTCTGACTTGTTGTGGCATCACCTTGAGAAAAATGCAAATAAATAATGAAATTATGCATAATATGGCCTAGTTTTAATGTCTAACATGCCTGCACAGGAACTGCTGTGAAAATGATCACTACGGCTTAATCTCACACAGTTAGGTCCAGATATATATAGGTATAGGGGCAATGGCAGAGTTTTATGATTTTGCCTTTATACACCACCACAATGGATTTGAAATGAAGAATGAAGATTTGATCAAAGCGTAGACTTTCATCTTTATGTTAAGCACTTTCACAAAAATGTAGCTTCTACTGTTTAGTAAAACTGTTTCATTTTTACGTACCTCAATTTTCAGGGGCTCAAGGGTATTTGAGCAAAGTGACATCATTGTACATATAACCAGACATTGTTATATTTGAATAAAATCCTTTGCAGCCAATGACTGCCTGAAGTCTGAAGCCCATGGACATCACCAAATTCTGAGGTTTGTCCCTGGATATGCTTTACTAGTCCTTCACTGCAGCCACCTTCAGCTGCTGCTTGGTTGTGGGCCTTTCTGCCTTCAGTTTTATCCTCCAGCTCTATTGGGTTAAGATGACTTGGTCATTGAAGAATATTAATTTTCTCTGTCTTCAAAAAGTCTTGAGTTGCTTTTGCAGTATGTTTAGGGTCATTCAGTGTATTTGCATGCCCTTTAATAACCAGATTACTCAGGGAAACCAGGTCTCTCTGGTAACTGAGGAACTTTACATGGGAGTTAAGTAACCAGATTACTGGAAAGCCATGTATACATGCAGCAGAAGAGCAATCTGATTCTCCCCTAACTCAAATGTTTTATGGAAACATGGTTCACAGATTTTAAGTGAGACATAACAGATCTCTTCCTGCTGTTCTTTTTTATGTGTTGGTCTCAGAAAGCTGACAGCACAAAGAGAGAGAGACAGACATGCAGACAGACCAGTGCTCCGTTTCACTAAATAACTGCATTAAAGAAATACAAAGGAAAAGTGATTTATTTAGACATCTGCAGCACACTTTGTTTCAGTTATAGTTGGTCTTTAAACAGACTTTATTTATAAAACAAGGCACTGCTGCCATGTAAGGATTTTCCCCATTCATTCATCCAGCCACTCCTCTCATCTGATAGATGGTGGGGATTTCATCTATTTACATATGCATCAAAAGAATAATCTGATTTCTCCTATCTCTTGAGCTTAAAACAGATTCATGGTTCACATATTTTATATGCTTAGAGACTAAGCACTGCTTCCTGACATTTTTTTATGTGTCAGTGCCAGGTGAGCTGAAAGAGAGACATTCAGACAGAAAGTGTAAATGAAGCACTTTGTGTTGGTTTCATTTTTATTTGGTCTTGAGGCACCATCACACCCTATGTAATGATTTTTCCCTATTCATTCAGCCTCTTCTCCTAGCTGATAAAGGAAAGGAAAGCAGACAAGAAACCTGTTTAAGTTTTTACGTGCCACAGTAATTAGCATTCTCCCAAGTTTACCAGGTTTCGGGTTTACATGACTTAAGAAATCAACATACAATCAACAAGTAACCCAGTTACTTAAGTCCATGTAAACACACTGATTATACTTCTGCACTCTAAAGCATTGTTCTATCAGTTTTGTAGCATTTGGCAGAATGTGAGCAGAGAGTATAGTCATGCACACTTCAGAATTCATCTTGCCGTTTCCAGCAGCAGTCACATCACCAATAACACCAGTATAAATAAACACGAGTGAGCCTGTTCCATTGACAGCTGTAGATTCCGTAACACTGCCTCCACTATGTTTGACAAATGATGATTAATGTTATGAAGGGTTCTTTTTTTTTCTTTCCCCACTGCAGTACTTCACCACCACACTCAGAAAAACCCTACAAAACTACTTACGGTCATGCGTCATCTGCATAAAACAAGATAAAAAGCAATTTCTGGCCATTTTAATGTGTTTTTTACCAGGGGCATTTCTGCGTGTGCTCATGCTTTTAAAAACAAGTCTATTTTAGAGAGGACTAATCACTATGTAATCACAACATCAGCATAGGACTGTCTGTCCAACTTCCTTCTGACTTGTTGTGGCATCACCGCGAAAACAACGCACTGTCACGCAGGGAGGTAAATGCGCAGCTTTTCCCCTTCTGCCTGTCTTCCCTCTTCAGCATGCACGAGTTTCATGATTCATTGTCATAATTGGCCTTGTTTTAATGTCTAACATACCTGCACGACATTCAAGCTGTGATCAAAGAGGATTCACAAAATATGCAATTTACCCTTTTCAGCCAATTACAGCCTTTTTAAAAAGAGTACCTCCATTTTCAGGGGCTAGAGGGTATTTTAATTGAGTCAGACATCTACCTTCTCCAGAGTATTCATGACTTCTGTAGATGTTTTTTGTCCTCAGTACTTTGGTTTATTCAGTTTTTAATCAGTCAATTGTCAACATACTAGTCAGAACAGGAGGCACTCTATTTAAAGTGGTCATTAACCAAGTCATTAACAGTAAATCCCATAAATAAAACTGAGTCTACACTGCAATCACATCTTGATTGTTTTATTTTATATCGACTGTGGAGGTGTATAAATGCAAAGTCATTATCCAAATATTTCTGGCTCTGACTGTACATATGTGTCATTTGATAGTAATGAGTGTTGATGGTTAGTCATTCACAAAAAACCTAAGCAGCTGCCTCAGTGGTTTACCCATCAAAACAAAATGAGTTGCCAGCCTGATTAAAGCTACATGTTCTAGATACTTGGACAAGTTACACATCACAATGGCAAAGTAAATAAGTGCCTAGAAACTGTTTAACTGTATAACTGGCTACATCTGTGATCAACTCCGAGTTTACTTGGCCTTCACCATAGAGCATTTAGTGAGAAGACACCAGGATCATTCTAGCTCAGCTTTACTTTGCCTGTAATAGGAATGCAACTGACAGCAACCTGTGGTAAACTGGGGCAAACCCAGTATTCCCAGAATCATACAAGTAATCAGATAAAATAACATAAATTCACGTCACAGCAGTTGAGTAAAAATGGCATAAAATGTTAAACAACAGAACAGAGTTTACGAGTCCATAAGAGGTGACAACAGCACTGAACTGACAAGTGGCTTTAAGCTGAGAAATCAGGTAGATCAGTCTGCAGTGATTCTGAAAACAGTCAGGTAGCAGCAAATCAGGACCAAGTTCCTTCATGTCCAAGTCTGTTCATTGATCAGTGCAGATGACTCGTCCATAGCATACTACCTGTTGCCCTGTGTGTATATCCAATAATGTTAACGCTGTGCTGCTGATATTTGAGATATATGGCTCAAATCAGAATTGTGTGTATATACTGTCAACTGCAGAGGAATTCATTTGTGCTATCATACATATGTATGTGCAGATACATACATAGACACATAGATCATCTGGACGTCTCATAGACAAATTTAATTAAGGGACTAGTGATATGTGTGTGTCAGTTAGATCACAAGTCACAATTTATAATCACATCTTTTATGACACAGCTGGATCAGATTACTGATGGGCCTCTCAAGCACAGACTGAACCTTGACGCAGAATAGGACTATCCAGATTTCTCTACAGAAACACAATATCACCATCTTCTGGTGAATTCAAGCATTGCAACATTTAGGGACCATGAAACAACAGTTGATTTGTTTCTTAGATAGTTTAAATGCAATTAAAAAGAAACGAAATAACAAAATCAAATTCTATGAGAATGAGTTTCCACTTGATCACATAAAAAAGTGCCTGTCACTGTTAAAAAGCTCATTACATGTGTCAAGTGCTTATCACTGGTTCCATAATGATTGCTGTTATAAAAGAGAAATTATGACATTTGCTTTTCATTGTCAAACTGAATGTGGAGTTTGTGGAGGAATCTTTAGATTTTTCTTCCTGCATGTATATAAATAAGGTATTGTTATTATATTCCAGATACAGTGAAACATGTTAAAGGAGACATTGGCCAGTTGATTTTGGTTTGGTCCCATGTTTAATTTTTATTAGATGATGATGTTACATGACTCACAGTCAATCCTGATCCAGTGCTTCCCTTTCATGACTGCGTTAGTCTTTGGCAGTATTTACAGTGCAGGGTGTTTGACTTTCCTTAGCAAAAGTAATGATTCAGCTGAAATGTTTTGTAACTAAATACAATTATTAAGATGGAAAAGCTGTTTTTACTGGTGATAATGTTTATTTGAGTGTCATTCAAAACATCCACTCTTGGTCCAACTTCACTTTTATATAATTCTATTCAATCTTTACATATAAATCTCTATATACAGGTATGTGCCCCACCTCCCTGTCCCACTTACCTGTGTTCATATAAATGAGAAGAAATGTTATACAAAATGAAACTAGCAGGACAGGGGCTGTGTGTTGAACTGCATTATCATATTCTTACCTGACTTGTACCATCTTACAAAGCAGAGATTATTATAAAATATATTACATTAAGTTTGGTTCCACAGGACAACAGGATCGACTTATTTAGCAGCAGCAGAGTTTAAAACTTGTAATAACAATATATTAAAGTCTCTGTTTTTAGCAGATACTGCTGGAATCCCCAGGACAAGCAGCCAACCTTCCATCGGCGCTCCTCTGATTGTCTCCACAGCTCCACGAATGAGCCAGTGGGACACACAGGGCAGTGATCAAACGGAAAGTAAAAAAAGTTAAGGAAAATGATAACAAAATGGTTTGGCTGTTCCCACAGGACTCCAAGAGAGGCGACAAACATAATATCCAATCCCTTTTTTTCTCAGATGTTACCCACAGCCACAGGTATGTTTGAAGGCAGGCGTCTCAGCACGTCTGCATTTCCAGTCTTACCTACCATAGCATAGTGCTCTCTCTACCTCCTGATCTATTTTTTAGGTGACGCCCCATCACTTCCACCAATCAAAACATTTTGCATTTCTTGGGAATATCGTGTCTTGTTGTCACATTGTTGTGTTTTTCCTTATACCACATACCACCAGTTGTGCTGTTACACACTAGAAAAGTGTCTGTCATTGCCTGCCCACTCACCTCTATGCCAGATCACTGTCTGTCCTCCTCTAATCGCTTCAAGACTGTTCTTAAACTCGTACCTCATGTCTTGTCTTGCAGCCTTGGATCTGTGTCCAATTAAACAGGGTGGAGGGCAGTAACAGTATGAAAATAAAAAAGGCAACACATAGTTGGTCTAATAATAGAAACACTATTGTGTTTGACAGTTTTCTGCAGTGATGTCACACTACAGAAAGCTATAAGGCCAAGATTTATTGCATAAAGTTTCTACTCATCTCATAAAAAAGCTTAACAAATAACACATCACTATTCTTGGGGAAAGTGTATAAATGTCAGCTTTGGTTGAAGGAGTCTGACTAAATTAGTCAGACTCCTTCCATAAAGTCCATGTAGGGTTTTGCTCCAAGCTAAATTTATGTTAGCTGGGTGGCTTATAAAATAGCAGAAAACTTAATGGAACATTTGTTAAAGGGGTCGTATTATGCATTTTGTGGTTTGATGTAACATATATACTATTGTAAAGTTGGATACGCACATTACACATAGTAGTCAGAGGCCCATAGCATGGGGTGAGCGTGTCTTGCATACTGGCTGGAAGTGAAACTCTCAGGTTCAGTCTGGCTAATACGCTTCATTTTTTTATTGTTTTTTTTTTTTTTTTATGCAACACCCCTGGAATCCATGACTGACTATTCATTTTGGCCTCCTACACATACAGTGACCCACCCACCGTCTCAGATTAGCTGCTGACACCTGAACCACCACCAGCCACACCACACCAGGCTGTCACAGCACAGCTAACATTAGCTAGCAACAATAGCATTAGCTGCTCTGGAGAACCACTAATCTCTGAACAAACACCTGAACCAGCAACAGCTCACAGTCACACTTAGCCCGAGGCAGCAACAATAGCACCAGCACGAGTACTCATGCCAACATATCCACAATGAGGGGTTTTTTTTTTTTTTTGGGTTGTAAAGAAAAATTTAATTTGTCTACTCCACTCTTTTTTTGTGTACTCCAAGTTGAACCATAAAACAACAAAACATACAGTTACAGGGCAAGATGAGATTTTTTATCTGTTTGGCACTTCTCCAGAGCAGCTAATGCAAGGGGAACTGCTTTCACAACCTGCCCAGCTACGTAGTCACATGGTTCGGGTAACTTACTAAGTGGAAGGCCGCTGGTGTTTATAGTCTCTCTAGCTGGGTGTAGTCCCGATCCCTAGGCTGGTCAGTCAGAACACAGTGAGGTGAGGAAAGAGCTCAAGCAGGGCTCTTCTGTCTGAAGGCCAGAGGAGATGTCACATACAGACTCACTATAACATGTATTTATGCATTTGTTTACTTGAAAATTATATAATACGGTATCAAGGGAAGCCCAGAAAAAAATATAAACCCCATATTAATGATTAGGAAGCATCATAATCACAATACCACCACATAATGCCACTTTACTGCAAATGTTCACTGCTCCAACTCTGAACAAACGCAATAGTAGAGCTTTTTCCTAACTAAGTGAGTTAAGGTAAGTTAACTGGGTAACGCTTTATTTTACAAATGTAAACTGCAACGTTGATCATAAACCTACATACAAACAGACTTTAACACTTTAAGATGCTGCTGATGCTCTGAGGGACTGGAGCAATATGCTGTGGAGTGTCAGCTGTAAAGAGGCAGTGTGCACAGATTTTGACACATTTATCATGAAATATAAACAAAAAGGTGCCTGAAGTTGAAGCTCAAATGTTATTGTATTTACAGCTTTTTACTTCTACCACTTCTGATGTGGATATACATTTTTAATGGGATTAAAAAGTGTAACTGTAAAAAATGAAACATTGCAGTTCACCTAAATGACCAGCAGATGACAGAGTTCTCTCATTTTTAGCAGCATTTTTTTTTTCTTGGACAACAACTGGAGGAAAGGAGGGATCACTGAAGTGTGTGTGTCTGAGGGAAGAAATGTGCTTGCGTGATTTGTTGCCATACACACCGAAGACTGATCTCACTTCTGGACCGATGTTTCACACTGAAACCAACTTTAATCAAAGTGCCCCCCCCCCTTTGTCTTTTCCTCATCGTGTAATGCACAAGTAAAGTGTGTGTGATAGTGTGTGTGTGTGTGTGTGTGTGTGCAGGCGTGTGCAGGAATGGATGCACACACTAACAGTTAACTACGCAGGGTGTCGACAGGTAACCAGAAGAAAACGGGACTACACCTTTACCGTGGTTTTGCTGCTCCCCCACCTCCAGCCGAGCTTCTTCTCGGTTTTTCCCCGCGTCTGCTGCCCTCACCGCCGGATTAAACTTTGGTGTTTACCTCGGGAGAAGAAATGTCGGACATTCCCAACGAGCTGTTTGGTAAGATAAGGCTAGTAAACACACAGGTAGCTGGGTTAGACAGCTTAACCTGAGCTAAACTGCTGCTCTTGTTACTAACTTTGTAGCGTAAACAATTTTTATATTGTGTATCTGGTAACATTGTGTCTTTCAGTTGCACTTTTATCACAGTAAACAGTGAAAACTCGACATAAACTCCACATAGAGGCGTCATATATTTAAAAACACGATTAAGCTACTACAAACTCACTATGAAATCACTATGAGTCACTTTTAAAACATCATAATAGTATATTTAGAGGCTGGGATTTCATTTATACACATACTACGAATTGTACAGGACTAATACAGACTAATGTGGTTAAAACATTATAAAATAATCACACATGACTGATGAACTCAAATTCTTATTAAATGTTCAGGTGATAGAACAAAAAAACCTGAGTCCACACAGAGTGGCCACTGAACTTATGTTAAAAGTAAAACAATCTCTGTTTTTCACATTTTACTTGTTGCATTTAAGTGCGTGTGGTTATTTTCATGCCCTGAGGCTCAGGCTGGTTACCTGAGAGCTTCTCTGCTACTTCCTTATCTGAAGCAAGGGGAGAGAGAAAGGCTTTAGGGAAGGGGTGTGTCTTGTGAAATTCCTTTGAATTGTGAGATATTATCAGCAGCGACTGCTTGGATGACTGCCTGTCAAAACGAAAGTGGGAGGAAAAACTGTAAATCACTGCAGTTTTGTGGGAGAAAGTAGCTGAAACTGTGGACTGTAAATCAAACTTAGCACAGACACACTGCAGAATTTCTGAGATGTGTTGGGATGTTAGGACTAACTCAAGTTGATATTTTTGGCCTGAAGCCACTGATATGTTGGACCAATGTTATTTGATAATTGAATGCACTAACTCAACAGTAGGCAGATGCAGTCAGGTAATTTACCTGTGGAACTTGTGCCTCCATAAAGCTGACAGAACAATCACAGCTCTTAGTGTCTCTCTGTTCTTAGAAATCAAAAGCAAACTCAGCAGCGGCTGCTGAGGATGACTCACAACAGTCTGCAGCTCAGTCTCACGCTGTATGTGTCACTGCACTGGCTGTGTTAAAGCCAGCTCCTGTGGCTGGTTTTAAAAGGACACACTGACCTGATGCTCGTCAGCAGCAGTTTCAAACTGAAAGAGAGGATCGTTTTCTTCACACAGGCTGAGGTGGTTCTAAAAAGGGAGCGTGGCTTTCAGTGACCTTTGAGATTATCAAACACATTACACACAGAAAGCAAACAGAGTTAATCACTGCTCATGATTTTTAAAAGAGTTGCAGCTAATGTTTGTACTTCTTTAAGCCATAATATGTTAAAAACTAGTGATATTCTGTGCAACAGAGGCTGTTATTGTCATTACTTATTAGGATATTGATCATCCTTTAAATCATTTCACCGCAGAATGAATATGACATGTCACCTTCAGGTTACCTGTAATGTTTTCAATAACAGTAACTTAACCAATCATACATATAGCAGTTGGAGGTTGTCTGTCAGCACATCCATCAATCAACTAATTGTTTCTGCTTGAAAATAGCTGGAAAGATGCAGCAGGTGTGACGTGAAACATTGTGGTGATGAACCTGCAGAGAATAATCTGCATATTGTCTTTACAAACTGTTTGTTGATTTTTTTAAGTTGTCCTCACCACAAACCTACAGTTTACGTCTCATAACTTCACATCCTCCAGGCAGCTGTTTTCAGAGAAACCTTCAGAAAGGCCACTAAACACAACCTGCTGGTGAACACAGTGGAGCATTTACACTAGTACAGACCTGTTTCATCCACTTAGCTCTTCTTGAATTTTTATATCTGTGTTATTCTGTGTTTTTGTCAGTGTGCAGTTTCCCTTTTCGATCAATAAAGCTTTTTTTTAATGTTGAGCTGAATTTAGCAGCTAAAGAGACAAAGCAGATTGAATATTTACGGTGGCCCCTAGAGACAAAGCACATACAAATATGAAAGCACAAACAAAAATCCCAAAATGCAGCAAATAGAAAAGCATGTACAAAGAGAAAATGCTGCAAATAGACCATCATAAACCAAAAGGTCTCCAGGACATAGTTCATTTACATCTTTCCACCATGGATATATTTTGGGAGCTTGCTTTTTATTCATTTTCTGCTTCTGGATTTGCAGCATTTTGTGATCTGAACGTGTTTCCTTTTTATTTGTGTTTTTGCTTTTGTTTGTGTTTTATGATTTGCTGTGCATTTGTTTGTGCTGTCATATTTGTACGTGCTTCGTGCTTTGTCACCATAAATATGGTGAGTTCAACGTATAAAATTAAAATATGAAGGTCATAGTTCCTAATGAACTATGCTCTGTATTGACCCCAAAAGCCTCATGATGTGCTGTGATGTGCTTATGCTACACCTTGTATTTTATGTAAAGTTCTCACACAGAGTCAGATTTATGGTCATGCTTCTCAAACAGTCGCATTTTAAGTTATATATTAAGTACAGTACATTAGCTAGCAGGGTAAACCAGTGATGCGTCATCTGCTTTCTTCTTGAGAAGGGTGACCGTCCTCTTGAGGAGACCAGCTAATACCACCTTCTTTGTGTCCATATGTTTCGTATTAAAGTAATGTCCATATTATGAGGCAGCACATTGTGGAAAAGCTTTCATGTCTTAGACTTTAGGCTCGGTCACTTCCAGTGTGTTTAAGCAGCCAGACAGAAAACATGAGCACACATTCATTTAGATAAAATAAAAGTCATTTCCTATGGGGGAACTCCCTGTTTGGATGTGAGCAGCTGGAGAAGTTTGTGTGCTTCTGATCAACCTCCATGCTGCTCTCATGTTTTCATCCTCATGACTTTGTCATGTGTCTGAGCTCAGACAGGAGGAGGGAAGCATGATGTCATGAAGGCAGGCCCAAGCCCTCATATGCTCATTAATGCTCCCTCTTTGCCATACACACTCACTTTTACCTCTAGTTTTCTTTCCTTCCCCACCTCCCTCCTTTTGTTTCTGCCTTCTTCATGCCCCCCCTGGGAGTTTGTTCAGCGAGGATGCTCCGTGAAGATTAAACTATACTTTCCACACTATATTTAGACTATGTAATAAATAGGTTTTACAGTTTAATGTGGAGACTAATGGTGGGATTAAACTAACTAACTAGTGGTTTCAAACCACTGAAGAGCTACACTCGGCTCCATGTGTATGTTTGTGTCAGTTAGTGTAAAGAGCAGCACTGGGTTCATTTGGCTTGTGCTTCCGCATGCAGTAGGAGTTTGACACTTTGTCTTCTCAATGACGAACAACCAAAACTTCTGGTTTGGAAAATGAACTGGAAAATCTGGTTAGAAACTAGAACCAATAGCGTATAGGTTCTCAGAAGTGCGGGTTAGGTGAAGCTCCATGTTACCTTGGTAGGTGTCCCTTGCAAAATTAAAATGGGACTAATGTTAGGACATAAGTGTAACTGCTGTGCACGAGCATCTCACAGCAAAACATCCTGGTGCTCTCTAACCTCAGCCTGACGAGTCTGCAGCCTCAGCGTTTATTACAGTGAGTCTTGTCTGATTGTTGGTTTGTATGGCTGTCTGAGAGTAGTCATTGTGTTTGTTCTATATCAACAACAGCCCTACTGTTCAGATCTCACCTTTGGTTTGGAAGTGTTAAGATCCCAGTGCACAGTCAGTGTGGTTGTGCTTCGGCCATATGTCCTGTGTAGACATCTGGAGTGATTAAAACTGGCGCACAGTCTCATGTAAACTTAGAAACACCACATCATGTACCTTTTTGGGACACCACGTAGTTGGTAATGCAGTCGTCATGGTTTGATTCCATGTTCTTCATGACTACATGCTGAGGTGTCCTTGGACAAGACACCGAAATCATGTAGTAGTGCCGTCATTTGCAGCTGTTCAAACAACACTTTCCCCAAGGGAACCCATGGTTGGTGTACAATAGGCCTGTGTATTGGCAGGAATCTGGCGATATGATATTTATCACGATACAGTTTCGATGCAATATATTGCAACATTATAAGTAATTTAACTTTAGGAAAATATGTCACAAAACTTCCCAATCGATATTTTCAAGCACTTAAGGTGTACTTAACATCTGATATTGGGACTTCAGACATTCAAATCTCTCATCTGCTTTTTTGTTTTCTGCTGTAGAGAGTGTGCGGGAGGCGGTGGGTCGGAGGGTGAAGCTGATCCTGAGGCGCTCAGTCCAGCTGGAGGTCAAAGGTGACAAGGTGGAGAACAGAGTGCTGGTAAGTAGCCAATGTACAATTTGTTTACTGCAAGTACAGTGTGATGTAAACAGATCTGTACAGTTCTGCCTCCGTCCTTAAATGATAAAAAGTCATCAGGAATGACTAAAATGTGTTTTTTAAATAAAATGTTTCTTTGAGAAACACTTGCTAGTTGATTGATGACATGGATTAAACTGAAAAGCCACAATGAAATATAAACCTGGATGTGCAGGTTGGGTGGTTTAAGATGCACCACACAGCCAGTTTGTACTGCTGTTACTGCTGTGAAGCAAGACTTTATGTCCTGAAACATTCCTCTATCTTAACGCTTTGCAGTGAACTCCAGGTACTATACCTGCAGGGTTTGTGGGTAGATGTATGACATTTGTTTTCCCAGCATTAGCAGTGTTTTTGTGGGACCTGGCTGTGGCAGCATATCGACAGAAACAGTGATTCCTTCTGGTTATGAATGTACAGTAAATGTTTAACTCCTTTTTAAAGTAATACATATAGTAACTTGAGATTAAAGCCAACAGGAAACAAAAACATATGGGGAATTATGTCTTCATTTTAAAATCTAAGGTTTTCTTGAACAACCTGTGAGGAACTTTCTGCTAAATGACACCAGTATCTCCTCCTCTTGTGTTGTGCTGGGTTTTTGGTTGAGCCCTGAACGGCTGCATGTGGTTGCAAAATATTTTAAATGACTGTGGCTACAGTAGCTCAGCAGCCGCTGCTGCTATGAGACAGGATGTGTTGGACTGTCAGAGTCAGACCATTAGTTCCCCATTTCCTCTATTTATATACTCGTATATAAGTTGATATCAACAATAGTAATGCATGAGTCAGAGGACTCTTCATCTCTATTTAGCTACATCAAATCATCCTAAAACACATTCTTACTAGTGTTGGGCATATCACTGATCCAAATACATTAAAGACACATCTGATGTGAATTCTGTAGCTGACTCACAGAATTAAATAAATACTCTAGTAGTGGGCCCAAGCAGGGAGATGCGGAGGCATTGCCAGACGCACCGTCACACCATGTCGCCTCTTCTAGGGAGTTAATTAGTTATACTACAGCAGCACAACACAGATTACACAATTAAATCTGACTCGTCAAGCTGCCCTCCTCTTTTTTTAAACCCACAACATTATGAAAACGGCCTAAGACCGAAAGTACAATATAGTTTTTTGAGGGAAACGGGTGTAGCAGTTCCCATCAGCTTCCAGCTAATGGTGCAACTTCATCCTTACTCAGTGTTGGTTTGTTTAGGAACCACTCAAGATATCAGAAACATATTAAGTAAGACTAGTATTACCAAATCAGACATTCTTGTGTACGTGTGGGCTGATCACCCACCTATTACTTTCAGTAATTATAAGACAATTAACAGGCTTAGTTCAAGAAGACATGTTTGTTGTGCTCAGTTGTGGTGCACATTAACATCAACTAGGTTTTATTGAGCAGGAATAAAACAAATAACAAATTATTGGCTTTGTCACATTTTTAAATTAATGCAAAAACACCTTCCACAAGGTTGTGAAATCTGGCTTTAGGGGTTTGCTCCATTTCAGTCACAAGAGCATTAGTGAAGTCCAACACTGACATCATGCTATAAGGCCTCTCAGTGTTCAGGTCACTCTAAAGGAGCACACACACAATCCAAAGATACACAGATTAAGTGGTGCTCTAAATTACCTGTAGGTGTGAATGTGAGTGTGGATGTCTGTCTGTCAGTGTGTGTCAACCCTGCGATAGATTGCCGTCCATCATGGTGTAGCTCCCCGAGGGTAAGTAGGTAACTTCCATTACAAATATTTGTCTCAAACTATGAAAAACTGACCGAGACTGAAGGTACAAAAAAGTTTATTGAGGGAAATGGTGCAGCAGTTCTCATCAGCCAAACTTCCAGCTAATGGTGCAACTTCATCTGCACTCACTGTGGCTTTATTTGGGAACCACCCAGGACATTATAATGTATTACTAAATCTGGACTGCTAGTGTACATGTGGGCTGATCACTCACCTGTTTCTTTTTATAATTAGAAGACAATTTGCAGAAGTATCATTTCGGTTCAAGACATTGGACCCAAAGATGAGTCTCAAAATTAAGGAAGAGGTGTGTGTTGCTGCTGTAGAGTGTGTGGGTTCATGTAAATGCAGGTATCTGAGCTCATCACAACTCAATAAAGTGTAAACGTGAAAACTTACAAATGCAGAAGTTAAACTTTGTTCCTTCTGGTTACAGCCACTGCAGAGTCCTGTCCTCCTCTGCCCAGAAGGTTCAGTTAAATATATTAATATTTCTTAGCTGTAGAGCACATACCACATTCATGTGCTTGCAGCTCCTGTCAGGACTTGACTGAAGCAACCCACTCACAGCCACAGGGTGTCACACACAGACATAATAAAACAGGAACGTACACACACCACATTCCACAGCTGTAGATTGGCAGATTAGGAAAATGCTGTAATTTCTGGAAATGAGGCAAAACGCACTAAACATTTCATGCTAATGTGCAAGGCAGATTTGTTTTCATTTGCGTAAATAAAAGTTAAGTACACATTTCTTCCTGAAGCATGCTGCAAAGAAAAATAAAGCAGTGAATCTGTTAGGAAGGCAGCCTGCTGGGAAGAAAAGCAAACTACTCTGAGCCAAAAAAACAAAAAAGTCAACTCAGCGGACACAAGTTTAAGAAGAGTCCGGCATGAGAAATAAGGACTAATGGTGTTACTCTTTCTTGCCTTTATTGAGATGAGTCAGCAGCAGCACTACAACTGCTACACCTGGATGTTGAACCTGTTGATGCCTTAAGATACAGTCAAGTTATGGCCCCTAGATGTTGGCTCCAAATAAATTAATAATCATATCTGAATCAGATTTACTAAGGAATTTCATCCTAGGGCTTTGAGATTTAGATGTATAATGGTCTTCTGAAATTACAGACACACACCTGGACAAACACATAGGACTAGAAATACATGTCAATATTACGGATTATGTAAATGCATTAATTTGCATGAAATACATTGTAATACTTACATTTGTTCTAACAACATGATCATCAAAGGTGTGGGATTCCTTAAACTGAGAGCTAATGAGATGGTGCTTTAAAACTTTAATGGCTCTCACACAGCAGTGTTGAGTATTTGTGCGGTCAAGTTTTAATAATTAAATATACATAGGTAGCGCACATAACAATAATGCAAGCTGACCGACAGTTATGCTTACTCTCTACACAAAAATTAGTTTCTCTACATTTTGTGGTAAAAGAAAACATCTCTTGTCTTGTTCATGGTGTAGCAGCCTTTGTAACAATGTGCTCTGACACAGTTAAAATGCTGCTGTAACCAAAGGCAGTGTTTGGGGTGGGACAGAGTGGCACTTTGTCATCGTTCCTGAAGCCCTTTGCTCCATTTCCATTCATGCCAGTGTCGTCGTGGCCAGTTTTAAATGGCGTATTTGCCACTCAGCTTTGGTCTCATCATGGTTTAAAGTGTTTCCACGTTCATTGCAGTGAGTGAGAGATGATGGCAGGCTCCCGAGATGAGACACAGGCTTGGTATTTATTTTAACAGAAATTACAGCTTCATTATTGCAGATGTCTTACATTTTGTAAATAAATAATTACAAATCTGAAGATCACAATTGTGAACTAAACATCTATCCAACAAACAAATAAGCAGTTATTGGGGTCCAGCCATAATATTGTATTAGCAAACCTGCCAACCCTCCCAATTTTTCCAGGAGACATTTTTCACTACCCTCGCCTTAGGATCAATATTGTCCCGCATCTCTCTCGATTTATGACAATTTTTTTTTACTTCATACCTCCCCCCATTTAGTTATCACAACCTTATTAAGATACTGCTCATCATAAGAGAATTCATTTTTAGTTGGGAGTCTTTAAACATAACCACTGAAAAAAACACGTTCAGTTACCGATTTATTCCTTCATCCCGCTGTGCTCTCTCTTCAGTGATTGTTTAGTCTGCTTGACCAGTGCACACTGAGGAGGAGGAGGGTGTGAGCGTTTACTGACAGCATGTACAAATACTCTGCAACTTGTTTCTCTGGTTGTTTGTAGTTGTCATACGATACACGCATGGAAAACATATTATAAAAAGACTGCTTTTATAAAGTAAACAAACAATATTATGTTTTCATTTTCTTATCTGGTTATCTTTTGTGTCTTTGTGGGCTTATTCACACACTCACTTTTAAATCGGTCACATCTGCAGAACACTTAGTCATATCTTTCCAGACTTTATAAACTGAAACAGGTTGTTCAGATTTTCAGAACGTCTACTAGCACAGGAACATCAATCAGGCAGATTCATATCGCACCATGTTGGCTGAGATGTTGGTGTCTTGTTGGCTGTTTTCTGACCTTCAGCAGATGTGACCTGGAGTGACCCGTCTCCTCTGTGAAAGAGGTTACTGTACATACAGATGGCTCTAGCTCCTGTCAGCTATGGCTCAGGTTCCCTCCCTCTGGTTCTTTTTTCTGTCTATTTTTTTAAAAAGTGCTAACCAGGACATTTAACTCGCATCATTTCAAACCATAACCAAGCAAACATTCACACGCTTATGATGAAAATAAGCTTCTAATCTTGCCAGTTAGAAACACACTGGCACTGACTGAGCCAGCGGCCATAATGTGCACTCACTCTCTGCCAGGACAGAAGTTCAGCACGTGGTTAAAGATAATATATATTATTATCCCTCTCGATGAAAACCCTCTGCAGAGGCCAAGGCCCGTGCCAGCGTTTCTGCAAGTGGAAACAGACAAGCTGATGGGATAAAATGTCACAACGGAACCATCTGCTCTGAAATGCAGAGCAGAAAATGCTCCGTGGCTGGAGGCTGGTGTGTTCAGATTTTCTGTCACGACAATGCTCACTTCCATATGTTCACCTCATTTTTGTCAATCGATATCTCATAAACACATTGAAGAAATTTCTTCAAATTTGGGACAAATGTCCAGTTGGACTCAGGGATGAACTTACTCGATTTTGGTGGTCAAAGGTCAAGGTCACTGTCACAAGCCTTCACTCATGCACAAACATATTTGAATATGAGTTTGGACAGACAGGGTTCATGCAGTGGCCAGTGTGTCTTGCAGATAGTGTTTTTTAGCTGTGAAGGAAAATTAACTTTACTTTTTGCCAAATACAAAACAATGGGTACAGTTACACACCAGTAACAGGCTTTGAGTGATGCTTTTTTCGGTTCACGGCACGTCGTGGTCAACTGCTCTGACAACCTGCCTCAGTATGCAGCAGGACCTTCGGCCAAGTTGTTCCAGAAAGATGGCGCTGCTCCAGTTGGGCACAGTTCAGCCCACAGGAAGACCTTCACAAGTTGACCAGTAGGAAGACAGAGGAGCTCAAACGAGCCTTGTTAGTCTGAAGGCCAAAGGAGATGTTGCATAAGTAGATGTTGTAACATTTATTTACACTTTTAACTTGAAAATCATATAATATTCTATTAGCGGTGCCCCAGAATAAAATATGAACTTTAAATTAAGGATAATAAGTTAATAATTTGATAATTTTCTTATTATTTTACCAGCTACTTCTGATTTCTATCATAGTTTTGCCAGTTTTACCATCTATTAGTTAAAAATAAGACTATAGTAAAATGTAGAATAGAATATTTAAAAAATATTTTTATATATGTACAAGAGTAAGAGTAAGAGTTCCAACAGTGGTGGGAGAGAAGTGACAGTGACAACACAGTGAATGGTCCCTTTCAGTTGTACAGTAAAGGGATCAGTGTGTAGTTACTCATTTACTCACTTATGGTTTTACTTTTACTAAAGTTCCTGAACTGCAGCATTTGTTTTACATAGGATTTAACATTTGAGAAGCTCGGACTCATCCCCAGCTTGTGTCTCTGCTGTGTTACCTTATGTTCAGGTCACAGAGCTAAGATGAGGATTACCAAACCCTGATCTAGAAGTTGTTTGACAACACTTCCTCTCATGTAGTTCAAACTGGAGCCAGCGTGAGCCATTTAGAGAAAACCAAAATCCAGGTTTAAACATTGGTGCTGTGTCAGCAATATCCAGGCCCATGATTGAGCGCATCCATTCAGTAGTGGTCACATTGTAGGTGTGTTGTATGTGTTTATTGATTTATTTATTAATCTTGGTCTCTGTTCTCAGGCCTTGGCATCACATCGAGCCTACCTGTTGACAGCACGGATCCCTTCCAAGGTTAGTTCGTGTGTGTGTGTGTGTGTGTGTTTGTGTTTGTGTTTGTGTTTGTGTGGTTGGTTGGTTGGTTGGTAACTGTGGTGCAGAGGCGTCAGGCAGCATTTGCACTTCACATTTAACTTCATTCATCAGCAAAACGGTTCAAGTCATCCTCCTCTTTCTCTACTGTCTCTAACAGTTGTCTCCTTTCTCCATCT
The DNA here is from genome assembly GCA_900302695.1 of Helostoma temminkii. NCBI lineage: Eukaryota > Metazoa > Chordata > Actinopteri > Anabantiformes > Helostomatidae > Helostoma > Helostoma temminkii. The sequence goes on along the minus strand of OMLM01009089.1, from coordinate 8,994 downwards.
TTACCGTTCCCTTCATGTGTTCTTCTGTTCCTTTGTCCATTCTCCTCCTTCTCTTTTCTGTCTTTGGCAATATTTGATCACGACAGGTGTGTGGTCCCTTCTTCTTCCACAGCCAAGTCATTTATTTTTCCTTGTCTTAAATTCTACCTTGACAACATGTCTGAGCACGCTGCTGCCTGCTGACACTTTAAACTTCCTTAAATACACACAGATACTATTGCGTTTAGTGGAAAAGGTTTTTATTTTCAGCCAGGCTATCAGTGTGGCTCTGTGGGGTCTGTCAGTTCAGACTGAAATATCTCTACAAGTACTGTAATGATTACCCTAATAGTCCACCCCTGTCCCCAGTGGTTGACGTCTACAGACTTTGTTGAGCCTTTCACATTACTGTGTTGTCACAAACTGTGTTGATAGAGGACATTAGCGTTCCCCTCAGGTTGATGTGGACAAGTTGTCAGCTCACACTGCTCCATCAGAAAGACAAATGTGCTGCACTAAAAGCAACAACACAATCCATCTAAAAGCAGAAGATATTCTTTGTATTACTATTTCATTTCGCACCTCAGTTAAACTGGTTGAGCTACAGTACAGACTAATGTACAAATGAATGTAGTGTAATGAATGTGTGTGAACGTGTTAATGTGCAGTCTACCTCCTATTTCCGCTGCTGATAAAAAGATCAGCTGGTCTCTATTTAAGCAGTGCAGCATGTGGTCACGTGACTTCCCTGTGTGCAGTGTTGCTAATTTAACTCCTGTGTCACTTTTTAGCTGATGAATCTTTTAGATTTTAGGGCTAAACGATTCATTGCGATGATATCATGATTTATTCATGATTACATCATAGTCAGGTGACCGTACTGACCAAAGCTTTAGTTAGCCACATTTTCTTCTTATCTTTGAGAGAACAGTGCTCTCTATGATCAGATAATTAGAGGGCCTTGTGTGGGTTCTGACTTGCCTGTAGGTTATTTGTTTGCTGCTTAAAATGTCAAACAGCAGCTCAGATAAGCTGCTGTCACTAATCAACGTTAATTGCGACAGAATAAACACCTTAGAATAAACAGAGGACTGAGTGTCTCTGGAGTCTAGGACTCTGATTCAGACTTCCTCTGCGTCCCTGTCCCTTTACACTGTATTAGTCAACCTCAAAGCTTGATGTTTACTTTAGGAGAGACCTACTGGAGAGAACAGTTTGTAATATTGTGTTGGTCGTATTTATTGCTAGTGAGCTTAAAAAAGAAATGCATTATACATTTAAAAATGTTTGGAATCACTTCTTCATCAATGTCATTAAGATGTAAATTTTACTAAAAATCAAGTCTCATATCGTTTCACAATATTTGTCTGCAATAATCACAATATGACCTTTTCACTAATTCATGCAGCCCTAGTTATGGATAGTCAGAATAATGTAAATTGATTGAAGCATTGTCAGTGTAAAAATGTCAACTTTCATAAAATTTTTAGTTTCATTTCTGACTGTCCTTGTCCACTGGGTTAAGGCTGGACAAACACAACCATGATCTTTCTCTGATTTATATTGATTTATTATTGATAATAATTTTGTCTGACGCAGGACTGTAGACTCATCTACATCTGTTAAGAAACTTGTTTGCTTATAATATGCAAATCAATATTATGTATTTTTCTTACTGGAAACAAACTCCATGAAACATCAACACCAAAAATGCATCAGGCACTTTCTGACTTCACTACCTGAGGCACCTGACTGTGAGTCTGTGGGATCCGGCTTCAAACCTGGTTCCTCCTGAAGATCTAAACATGTGTTTGTTTGTGTAACGTTTGCCAAAAACTAGTGCATTTGCCTGAGACTATTTTCATCAACAAATTAATCACATCTGCTGCTCTAGTGAGTATTTCCATCTGTTACATAGTTTTTCTGGATTTAGGCAATTTAGATTAGTGTGTTTATGGAAATATACTCTTTATTTGGGCATATTTAACCTTTTAACCCACAATCTTCTGCATGTGTTTCAATGTCTCAAAGTTTTTTACTAATCTGTGTTTATTTCTCATGTTCCACAAACCCACATTACTGCTGTCTATTTTTCCTCTACTCTTCTCTATTTATATGACTTAATATCCTAGGCTCTCCTTCCCCCTCCTGCTCTGTCGCTCATGCTCTCAGACTAGATGAGAACAGGTCCCGTCGCACTGAGACATTTGACCGCTTTACCCACAGTGCAGCTGGGAGAGCACAGCCTGTGGGAAAGGAAAACAGTGAGAGGAAGAAAAGTTCAACCTGGAGGGCAAGAGAGGGAAACATGCTGGAGACTTTACAAAAAAAGGAAAAACTAAATATTTTCTTGATTAAAAATAGTGATGTTCCTCACTATTTTTAATCAAGAAAATAACATGTAATGATGCAGCATTTTCCAGGCATTTTCTCGGTTTATACTGGAACTCACAAACACTGTTTTACAGACTCATGCCTGAACTTGTTAACTTCCTAGTGTCATGCGTCTTAAAAACTCCTTTAGACCTAGGAGTCATCACTCTTTATGTTACTTAAAAGAGAACTGAACACATCTGATATTACTGATGCTCATTCCTTATTCTCGGGTTCTATTTTAATCACTCTTCGGTGACACTCTAGTCCAGTCGGGACGTGTTGAGTCCAGTCGGGACGTCTGAGATGTAAATCACTCAACCAGTTCCAGTGTTTTTGGTCAAAACACAAAACCATAACAGATAGGCAACTAGTAAGTATTTTATTAGAGTTTAAGTTTAAAGTTTAGAAGTTAAAGCCAGGTTCGTTGTCAGCTGCCCTCTTGTGGCAGTGAGAAATAATTGAGCCACATCTCAAAACAACAGATGTTGACAGGGATAAGAAGTCCTTGCTGCAGACTCCTCAGGACAATCCTATCCTAAATCCTGATACCTTTTGCTTGTGCTGCACTGCGATCTGCGTGACTAAACATTTTATGAGTCCACTTCTGTGAGGTTCGACCACAGCCGCTGTCTGCATCCATGCTTAAATTTGGATTAATCTGACACCTGTAGCTACTGAGCGAAATACTTTTCCAATATTCCTGAAAATTGTGTTATAAAGTCAAAATTCTTAATATTCTCCGCTGCATCTCTGGCTGTTCCACTGAGCTGAAGACACTAATTCAGTGGAGAAAATTTCTTCATACTTACTGTGCAATGGCCTGACTTTAAGGACGGACTCACGGTTTTTACAAGTGTCAAATGACTTTAAACAGTTTATCTGAGGACAATAAAAGAGGTCAACCATCCAAATTAGTCACATTAAGTGATATCTTCCCAAATACCCTTCCTGTTTTTTGCTGCTTTACTTACCCTGCAACTCAACAGGGAAACAATAAGAGAATTTTGTGCTAAAATCGCTTTAACGGCTCATGTGAGTTTATAGTAAAATACTCCGAACATGCAGAAACAAAACCTACAGATAAGCGAAACATTACACTTCAGTGGCAACGACTTCTACACTGTATTTTGAGTTGGTCAGCTGATGTATAACAGTACATTTGCAGTGTTTGTTCAAATTAACAGCTACCGTATTAATCATTACATTATTTATTAGAGGAACTAATAAATGTTGAGAAGAGGAACAGTGGAGAAGAGTCCTCCAGTGTTAATGATAGCATTTAACGTTAGCATGACAGCGCTATCCAGCACTTCACTGACTGTATCTCAAGTGCTCACTGCCCTGACAGACCACAGAGTGAATGCCAGCCCTCGAACTTACTTAAAATAACCATTCCTGCTAGCAGCTGTGAGAGCTTAAAGGTAGCTGAAGGAAGCTCAGTGCTTAATTGTTCAGAAGAAAATTCACCTGTGTCTGTCTAGCAGCCTGTGGTGTCCAAATGTTACAGGACAAATGTGCAGTGGGCGGGATCACACAGCTCCAAGCAGAAAAGACAAATGGAAAAGATGTTCTGCTCCGGAAGGAACATTTTCAACATTTTGAGCTTACAGGTGGTAGCATTGATGTCTAATCCAATATATCGTAGTCATTTTAATATTTGCTATAGTAAATATATGACGTATCTCATTTTAGCTTTACAGTAAATAGATATTTGAGCAAGTAAACCCTCTGAATAGGTGCACAAATAGTGTTTTAAGACACGACTGGGAAAAAATGTGGAACTTTCCTTTAAAGACTAGATTTTAAGATACCTTAGCAGGACATTAGACAGTTCATGATCATACAAACCTCAAATAGTTTCAGTCACAGCAGCAGTAACAGTAGAAGTAAAATACAGTAAAATAAAAAAATCAATTCATTGAAATGTCAGTGTTATTCTGAAATAGTTCTTATAAGGTTAACTGATAAATGTACTTTAATAATTTATAATCATTAACAATTTGCTCTTGCAAAATAAACTTTAATGTTGATTATTAGTCCAAAATTAATGGAGAGATGTTAATTTCCACACTTGTTTATAATCTCTCCACACACAGAAGTTGTTGAGCTACATGCTGAAGTGTTAAAAACGCCCTCTCTTAGTAAAGTATTTCCATTGCTGTGTGATATATTGCAGGAAAGGAATGTTGTTTAAAAGCAGCAGTTCTCATAAGTGAAATTTAGATTTAATAAAATGTGTTGAACTCACTCCAAATGACCCCTGATCTGTTGTTCCACTGTGGGCCCATGGTTTTTCTAAGCGTGTGTGAGAGAGAGTGAGACAGAGGCTGGTTTGTTCTTCAGTGTGTACTGTCCCACCAGAGAGAGGCAGCAGAGGGAGGAAAAAAGACAATGGAGGAATTTAACAGCTGGCAAGGAAAGGAGGGGAGGGAGCAGCGTTTGTGTGTGCACTTCACCCTCTACCACTCTCTCTCTCACTCTTCCTCTCTCTATGCAACAATGTCTCACTCTTTGCTCTTTTTTTGTTCATTTTAACTTTTTCATAACTTGTCGTTCATTCTTTTACTGACAGTCCAACCGTCCCAGCCTTCCTTCTCCTCTACAGTAGGTCCCACTCTTAGACTTTTTTACCTCCCTGCTGCATTTAAATTACACCTCCCCTTTTTTAATTTATTTATTCTCCTTTTGCTTTCTTTTTCACAGCTGTCTCCTACCCCCCTTTGCTCTCCCCCCTCTCCCTCACTATTATTTTTGCTTTCTCTCTGTGGACTCTGGAGGGAAATGTGTTTTTGTTCCTCAGACTATTTGTAGCTTTTTACATTGTCTCTTTGATTTTTTCCCCTATACCAGGGTTTATTCAGATCCTTAAATGTCCAGCTTCACTCCAGTGTTTAGAAGTATCAAAGTAACTCACAGGCTTAAATTGCACAATATGGACACTTACTAGTGTTTAAAGCGAACAGTCTGTTAAGAAAGAGGTTATTGTGACACAGTAACCTTTGTTCTCTTCAGCTCTCTGCTGCAAAACCCCACAACAAGTTGGAGCTTGATGCATCAGCTCAGTCAGCATGAAAAGCTGTGAGTTTGCTAGTACATGGCTAGCCTTATGGCCTAATGATACATTACATGGCCAAAAGTATGTGGGCACCCAAGCATGTCTTCCTCATTGGCACCTTGTTCCACACCACAGTCATTAATGTGCTGCTGTGACAGCCTTCACAGCTGTGTTGAGTGAGTAAGCCTGGTTCATGGTCGGCGTTTCTGATCATCTCTAGGGTGTCTAACAGGACCAGACATCAAAATGGGCATCGTGGAGGTTATTTTTATTACCTTCCACTTACAGGAAATCCTAATGTCTTAGATTGTGTTTTAGGTAATGAAGGGGTTAACTTTTGGTATGATGCCCCAGTGGTCAAATTAGTTGTTTTCCTTGTCTCATTACCTCTAGTGGCTTGACTGCTTTTAAGATGTGTCTTGGGATCGGATCACAAGTGGACAGACACATCACTGTTACACCTACATGCACCTCCAAGGCGTCCAGCGCTTGCATCCAGAATCCACTACTGCTTCAACCACACATCAGTGTTTATACATTTGTTGGTGTTATTTTCTGTTTCGTTTTACTTTGTTTTGTTTTTGTTTTTTTCGGCACATTCATAATAACCACTAAGTCTCGCGGTCCTTGGTGACAGCGTTATTGTCTGGAACACACAAGGACGCTTTAGTGTTTACACTACAAAAGACGTGGTCTAATGCATCCCATGCCACCTCTGCAAGTGGTTTGAGTGATCAAATCACTTTTAATCCCGTTTACACTTATATTTAGCTCCGTCCACTTGTGATCCGACTGCCCAAGATACGTTTTAATACCAGGTGTAAACAGGGTTGGTGTCAAGACACAAGGAAGTGTGCCGATACGTTTTAGTAGTAGCAGCCATTCAAAGTCACTTCTGCATTTAGTGTGAAAGGCTGACCACCAAGCCAACCACAGAAAACAAGCAAAGAACAAGCTGTGTATATCCGGTTTCACTGTGCTCATTGTTTAGAAGGAACAGGGTTTGAATATATTATGATCTGGATCAAAACATTGTGTCCATTCTTTCCTATTAACCTTGCTCTGTGGCTCCAACCAATCTTTGTCTAAATATATTATTGACTCTCTGGCCATGAAGAGATGTGTACATTACCTGAAATCTCTCTGCAGCCAAGTTAAATAAATAATTTACATCCATGTATGCTGTGTTTGTTGTTTGTTATTTCTAAGGTTAAGGTTACAAAACACAGGATTACCCCAATGTGTTTACTATTTCAGGTTGAGCAGTCCTTCAGCTACCTGGATATCCAGGGGATCAGCAGCAACAAGCCCACTCAGGTACACACACACACACACACACACACACACACACAAACACACACAAACAATGTTGTATTCTGGTGTATTTGTGGTGTAACATACAAACACAGCTGAGCACACCTTGTTTCAACACCACATTTCACCTCATTTCAGGTAGGATCAGGAGAGTTAGTCACGACTGTGTTTGGTTCGGTTTACTGAATACACACAATAAACAGTTTCACACAAACAACGTGCAAAATACCAGGCGTCCTCTCAATCAGGCGTTTAGGACTCAGTTTATCAAGTTCTGTCCACCTCTGCTTCATATCTCTAAGGATCACTCACTCACCTCCTCCTTCATTTTATCACCTCAGCTGCAGTTTCAGTCACTAATGTCTTGTTTCTTTGTGTGTGTCGCCCTCTGCAGTTGGTTTTGGAGCATGAGCGCGGTCCATGGAGCCTCCGTCTGGGCTCGGTGGAGGAAGTGGACGAGGTCATTGGTCACATCGGCACCTGTCTGCAGCGGATCTGCCCCTCAGGCTCACCTGTGTAGGTACCACACAGCCAAGAGTTACAGCTACATGATCATCAGCTCAAGTCTGGGAGTTGGCAATAAAAACCTGTTCAGTTGTTAATTATAGAAACGCTGAAGTCGGAGCTTCAGTAAACAACCTTTTTATGTTGTTATATTGTTTAAGTTATTGAATTTAATAATTTTTTGTGATACTTTTCTGTTCATAGTGACAGTGATGATACAAAGGAAAGTGCTGGAATGATCAGTAACTCAGATTAACTGACATTAATCAAGCAAAGTGAAAGTAATAGTTTTATTAAAGCCCAATGAGAATGTTCTAGAAAAGAAAAGAAAAAATTTCCTTCTCCTCTTCCCTTCCCTCTCTCTCTCTGTAAGGAAGGAAGGTGATGAGGAAGTTGAGTTTGAAGCCTTCGGAGAGGACGTCTGCCCTCCAGGCCGCCTGGGACGACCAGGGCTCAGCAGACCTTGGACCCTGCGGTAAAACAGCCTCAAAGTATTAATAACCAGTCAGATGTTCAGAGTGTCTCTGCTTACAAGTTGTGATTATGTGTCTCTGCATTCAGGAGGTTTCTCCCATCAGTACTGGTGTGTGTGTGACTACCTGGGTCTGCCGTACAGAGAGGAGGTCCAATGGGTCGGTGATGTAGACTGGAATCAATAGTCTGTTGCTGCAGCTTCTTCTCTATCTTCATCTTTCGTGTCTTATTTAATATAATTATATAATATTTAATTTTAACCCGTTTTGGGCTTTTGTTGCACCCTCTTGATTAAATGTCTTCATTTTATTCTCCTGTTTTCTTCTTCTTTTTTGTTGTCAAGTAAATGAAACATTTTTTTCTCCTCTCCTGAGGCCAAATATTCTTTTTATCATTTCTTTTTTTCAGCTATCTTTGTCTTTTTTGCCACTGTTTTGTTTCACTTTCATGATCAAATCCGTCTGTCTCGCATGTTGCCGCCTTCCTGTCATCTAGGACGTGGACACCATCTATCTCACTCAGGACAGCAGAGAGCTCAACCTGCAGGATTTCATTCACTTGGAGAACAGGTACGTACACTTCTCATCACTGAATTTGGAGATCAAGGTGACATCCTGTGTTGCACCAGCAATCTTCACAAACAGCATCATAAATCAAATTTCCTCTTATATAACAGCTGACATGTGTAAGTATCTTTATTTCTCCCTGCAGAGATCTGGTGGCAATCATCGCAGCTCTGGAGTACAACCAGTGGTTCACCAAAGTCTCATCTAAAGACTACAAACTGGTAACATCATTAACCATCATTAATCAAAATTTAAATCACTCCCTATACAACATAAATTAAGATCATTCTGTTTCAGCTTCCTTGAAATGAAATACCTTCGCGTGTCTTTGTCTTCCAGTCGACAGACGTGTGCGATCAGATCCTCAAAGTGGTGGCTCGATCCAGCCGGCTGGAAGAGCTGGTGCTGGACAACGCTGGACTCAGAAGGTCAGAGGCCAAATAAGAGACCTGATGTGCTCGCAGTGTTTAGCACATGTGTATAAATCCTCCTATATGAATTTCCCATGTAAATCAACTGGTGCTTTATACACTCAGTAAACTTTATTTAACTAAACTTAACTCTAGTTTGGTTTTATTCTTTCTCTTCTTCAGTGATTTCGCCCAGAAACTGGCTGGTGCTCTGTCACAGAACCCCGTCTCAACACTACACACACTCATCCTGAGCAACAACTCACTGGAGGACAAAGGTTAAACACACTCAAACATACATGCCCTGTTTTTATCA
>OMLM01009088.1:0-32366 GCA_900302695.1 Helostoma temminkii | reverse complement strand
TGCAAAAAAATTATGGAAGATGGAGGATTATTCTGTGTACAGTAATCTGTCTGAAGTTGCAGAAGCTACGCATTATTCACTAACTCCTCAGTTTTGAGGTGTGATAGTCTACTATCACAGCTTCACCCTCTTCATCTTGCTCTCAGCTCCCACCCTCCTCACCCCTCGCTGAAACCGTAGTGTCACCCGCCCTTATTTTGCAGAGGTAGATGTGTGCCATCCCAACCCTTGTGTCAATGGAGCCACCTGTGTGGAGAGCGCTGACTCTTACAAATGCTTATGCCTGCCCAGCTACGGAGGGAAACACTGTGAGATCGGTATGAGATCCGCTTCAGCTAATAAATACTAACAACAGACTCTCAAAAACAACTGAAGAGAGGTAGAGGTGCTAAACATCACAAACAGGTAGCATTACTTGCTATGGCTTTGTGAAAATACAAAGTCGTGAGGAGTCCTTGTTGGCTACACAGTTGAAGATGGACAGCGTGGAATTGTGATGTCCCTGGTTTGTCATGGTCAGCTGTTTTCCTATAATAATAATAATAGACTATAATAGAGTCAGTTCACCCAAATCAACAAAAATTTATTTTACTTACTATGACTGCTTATATCTACATGTTAAACAACCATTGCCCAACAAAGCTAAGCGACTGTTTCTGTCTGGATATGTGTGATAATTCTCACTACACATTAGTCCAGAAACATCTGGACACTAACTAGTGCCAGCTAACAGCTGTCCAGCTCCTAACTGGTGAGGACACTTCATAACTTCATAAGTTGCATATCAGAAATGATTTTTTCCGTGGTAAATTGAGGAGTATGTTTTTGGTAGATTGGAGTGTAGTGACTCTGGCAATGAAGTGTGTGTATTCTCAGTCAGCAGTGAGAGTGTGCAGCTATATAAATAATATAACATCCACATAAGCTATAATTTGCAAACAATGAAAACCACAAGTGTTTACATTTGCTCAGCAAGTAACATACAATGTAGGATTCATTACGACAATTTAAAAGTTTAATTATTAGCTTGTAACTTATGAAACTGTATGGAACCAAGAACATAGAAGAATGGGATATTCATTATTCTCTAGGCAAAATGAAATAACATTAAACTGCTGAACATTCAAATGCTAATAGAGGCACACACTGCTGCAGGAAATTAAGTTCCAGTTGAGTTACCAGTGTGTGTTGTGATTTGAAACAGGGACAGGAATCTTTATGCCATTTGGTTGAACTGACCCTCTATATGAAGTCATTACATGGAGCCAGAGAATGAAGCCTTTACAGTAAGAAAAAAAAACAATCCACAGTCACTGCCTTTACTGTTGGGCGGGGCTCTTCCAGCTGAAATGAAGCATTATGCGAGATTTTCCTTTCCGTATTAATGTTATTTTGGTACGTCAGAATGGAAAGCCTGTCTGGATGCCAGACTAAATGAAGAACAACTGAAAATGTAAACCCTAATCACTACATGGGTTGTGAACAATATGAAGCACTGTATCAGAAAGAATGAAAAGAAGATAAGGGCTCTTCTACTCATCAGATACTGTGTTTTACTTTTCCAACCCATTTGTAGTTGTGCATAAGGACTGATGATGTCTTTTAGTCGTCTGTAAATGACAGTGTTGAATCTTTGGTGTCGCGGCTGCAGATGAGCAGCAATGTGAAGACGGTTGGAGTAAATTTCAGGGGAACTGCTACCAGCACATCATTGAGAGAAAGATCTGGGTGGAAGCAGAGCAGCACTGCCGGAACATGAACGCCCATCTGGTCAGCATCATCACACCGGAGGAACAAGATTTTGTCAACTGTGAGTGCATAATATGGTGTGTGTGTGTTTGAGTCCATAGAGATGGGGATAGAAAGATGAAAAATAAAGTCCTCTCAACACTTGCTTCCTTCGACAGCAAAAGGACAAGACTATCAGTGGATTGGGCTGAATGACAAGACAGTAGCGAATGACTTCCGTTGGACAGACGGCACCCCTCTGGTGAGTGTAGACAATACAGTAGTGTGTAAATCATGATACAGATAGTATAGTATAGTATAGTATAGTATAGCAGTGTATCTGCAGTGCTTAACAGCAACAACATTCTGCAGAGTGCAGAATAGCAGAGGGATTACTAGGCAGAGCTAGGGTTAACTTAAGCCGCATATTGTAGTAAATGTTAAATAGAAAAAGTAAATGTTCTATATCATCATCTTCAGCAATTTGAGAACTGGAGGCCTAACCAGCCTGATAACTACTTCAACTCCGGCGAAGACTGTGTGGTGATGATCTGGCATGAGAATGGCCAATGGAACGACGTTCCTTGCAACTACCATCTTCCATTTACCTGCAAGAAAGGCCCAGGTACGTTTGGTTGACAAATAATATCTGCTTCTGGTTGAATTTGTAGCAAAGCAATATTTCACTCGGGTGAAAAAAGCAAAAACAGCAGGTGGTAGAAACAGTTATAAAGTTGCAACATACATCTTAAAACACATCTGGCAGACATGAAGCTCTGTTTCTTACCATGTGAAAAAAGTTTGGATTCTAGCTGGTAGTATACTAGTTTACTAAAGCCTATTTGGAATAAAAATCTAAAAGAGGCAGAAGGGGATCAGCAGTGGACCGCTGGTTACCCATGGATTCTAGGGTCAGCGGTTCGTGTCCAAAGCGAAAACTGGCGAGGGTTGCATCAGGAAAGTCATCATGCACAAAAACCTCTGACAGATTAATGTGTGGACCATGATCTGCTTAGTCCTAAAGGTTCTGTTCAGTCGGCTTCAGAAGTTCTGATGAAGTGATTAAGCTTTCTGGATGGAATGTCTTAAAGAACTCAAAGTTCATTGAACAGATTCTTTGGAATAACTATGATGACTAAGAATCTTCACAGACTTGTTCTGCAGTGGTGCCACACATGGGACCAGTGGAAAGTAGAAAAAAAATCTATAAATGGTGCACTATCTGCACTACGTTGTCAGACCAGTACTAGTTGACCGACTTATCATAGTTTGGTAGAAGCTACACCTATTTTCTCATATCATTTGAATCAAAACAACTGATGTACATTACGTGGACACACAGTTTGACTCACAGACCAGTGGCCTCTGTTTGTGTCCTCAGTGTCTTGTGGTGCCCCGCCAGAGGTGGAGAATGCCTACATGTTTGGTAACAGAAGGGAGGAGAACCCCGTCAACTCAATCATCCGGTATCAGTGCAACCTAGGGTTTACACAGCGTCATTCACCTGTGGTTCGCTGCAAAGCGGACGGACAGTGGGAGGAACCTCTGGTGAAATGTACAAAGGGTAAGTGGACTCTTCAAGTCAAACTGACAAGGCTAGGACAAAAGGATTGTTTTCTATCAAATACTCATGCTGGTTTTATTTGTCTCTTGTGCCAGTTAAAGCCAGAAAAAGAATACAGAAGAGGATCAGCAAGAGTCCAGCAGCAAGATTCACTGAGAAGGAAAAATAGGAATTATTTTTAAAAGAACATTTATAGCACAAATATCAATTTCCATTGTGGTGAAGATGATTTGAAGGGTTAAATTATTGCCAGGCCCAGATAAAGTGTCACATCATGGTAATGTGATTTTGCCTGATCTGTCCCCTGCCCCTGATAATATATTTTAATTATATATAATAATTTTATTGTTTATTTTCATTGTGTGTATTGTAAAATAATTTTGTTTGATGAAATCATTGCTGACATACTGACATGTTCTGCATGAGCTTTACATTTATAAGTGGCAGCATCTGTCTGGTTCACTGTAGTGTAGTCACTGTAGATCTGTTTCATAGACATGGTGGTTAGTGGGTTCTTCTCTGGTTTCCAAGGCCAGGCAAGCTAATCCTTTCTGTTTCTAGCTTTATAGTTGGTGTATAAATGTGATTCTGGTAACATTTCCTTCACCTCACCCTAAAAAAGTACAAGACAAGACAGCAACAAGTAGACGGCAAACTAATCAAGTTGTAATCCTATGTTTAGCGTGGCTAAAATGCGAACACCAGCAACCTTAAAACACATTTTATTACGGCTAAATTCAGTTTTGGGAATACTGATGTCCAGATGACTTTTATTGGAAATTATATCTGGTTAAAATTGCTTCTATACATGAATAGAAACAAGAAAAAAATATTAATTAAGTATTAAAGTTTTTAAATTAGAAGTTTAAAGCAGAGATTTTAAGTGTGAATACACATTTTATTTATTGAATCCACACAGTGATGATATTATGTTCTGTTGTATGAAACTGCAGCAGCATCAGTAACATAGAACCAGGTTGAAGAAGCTTTGTCTAACTCCTAACTGATTCCTATTTACAGGATTGCACGCAGACAGCTGTGTGATCCCACAGTTTATCCTTTGTTTTCTGTGTGTTTAGTCATTCTCATCTCCCCAGAGCTGTGCAATACACTGTGTTTTTGTGAAGTAAGCTTAATGAACCAGTTGTAACTTTGGAGGAAAGAACCTCACTTTAAAAAGCTCTTGCCGTTTTCTTCCAGCTTTGCTGTGCATCATTGTATGTGGGGGCTGTGCCTCCTTCAAACAATCAAATTGCCTGCTGCATATACTGTATAAGAGAATTCAGTTTCCAATCAAATGTGTATGAATCCATTGTGTATAGTCCCCAACAAAAGCATTAGTTCTGCTGTTTAAATAATGCTTGAAAAAAACTGGCCACTTGGAGAATGTGAGAGATGGACATGGATTTGATTTTCACAGGATTTACTGCTGTTGACATGTTAACTTGAGAAGTACCACAGCATTCAAATTTGAGCTGTCTGAATTAAAAAATAAAACACTGATTATTTCCGTTTGGAAGATAAAAATAGGTCACGACAGACATAATGAAGAAGAGATAAACGTCCTCAATTAAGCATCTGTTGTCTTTTTTTGTCTTGTTTGATGTTTTATGGTGATTCAGAATAAACCCACGTGAGCCCCGATGACAAATGTCTGTACTGAAAAAAAACTGCAATGCCCAATAAAAACACTTTGGTTCTTCTGTACTGTTCTCTCCTCTGTTCATACAGCACATTTAACCCAACAATATTTCCTTTATATGTGTGAAACGTACACAAGAAAATGTTTGGAAAAACCACCATGCGACTGGCCAGTGCTGACCTGATATAAAAGATGCAGTGGTGAGAGCATTTGCTAATTAGCAATCTGTTACAGAAACGTTGGAATTTATTTGGAAAATTACCACTAAACAATGAATCAAAACCCCTCAGCAGAGGCTTTACTGTACCTCCTTTATTTTGGTTGGATGCTCTAGACTGAAAATATTTTATTATGCAACGTGAAAAACAATGCTGCCTTAAAAAATAGCTTACCGTGTTTGTGTGTGTGTGGCACAATTCAAGTTAAGAAACTTTATCACCATCAGAAAGAACTACAGGCTAAAACAGTAACAGTTGAAACAGTAGACACTCAGTCATGGCCCCAGAACTCTTCTCAATGGCCTGCAAGAGGGAGAAAACCAATGAGGACATTAAGAAACGAATCCTGAGCCACTTAACCACCCTAACTTCTGTGTTTCTTTCAGCCAGGTTAGGGGCTCTGTTCTTTGGATGTTTCTGCGCAGGTGGCTGAGATTTTTGGGGTCTGGCCAGAACCTTCGAAGCTCATCACTGAATGGTGCGGATGGATGGACTTTGAAGACATAAGGCTGAGGAGCCCGCTTAAAAAAAAGGCACCTCAGGCGCTGCCTCAACAGGGGCATTTAGTGCAAGCATTATCCGTTTGTCCTTGCTTCATGTGTTCAATGCCCAGAAACGAAGGACGTTGGTCGTGGCCGTCCTCTGAACGCCCATGGAAACAATCAGTTGACTCAAATACATAAGTGTGTTCTTGCCAGTGTACTAATAATTAACAGACTGCAGGGTCAGTCAGTCCCTAGTCATTCCACGAGGGTGACCGCCCAGATATTCCAGGCATAGACAACAAACAGGTCTTTCACCTTTCGCCTAAGTTTCAGTGAGGTCAGTGTTTCTGCAGCAGCAGCTGAGGTAAATAGGATACAGCGCTGACTCAGAGAAATAATAAAATTACGGTTAATTTCTATTTGCCCAACAGGGTGGGTTACACATGGCGTCAGTGTTGCCTTCCGACTGAAAAGAGTCCTTTTTACAGATTCTCTGCACCACACCCATCACACACACACGCACACCGGTCCAACTGGTTCAGTTCTCCTTTTCAGGGATCCTAATGAATCATCTCGCTCTGTTCTGAGGATATTTTGTCCTTGTCAGTCAAAAGAAAACAGAATATGTTTTCAATACATGATAAATAATGAACAGCGATTTAATAAATAACTTGAGTGCTTGTCACAGTTTATATTTTTTTTATTTTTTGCTGTTTGAGATTTTAAACTTTTAGACTTTTAAGCTATAAACCAAATCAGAAACCAGTTACACACATATATTTGAATAAAATGACAACTGTGTCATTTAATCACATACAGGGGAAGATTTCAAAATCGTCTCCCTACTAATACTCCTAAACATAAATACATTTAATTCACACAGAATACAAAACCCCTAAGAAAAAGAAGTACATCCGATTATACTATTAGTAATATTACTGATTACATAATACAAATATTACTTTTTCTAAATGTAAAATAAGCAAGTATACTTTCAGTTTGCTTTTCATACTGATCAGAGATATACTAGACAAAGTTAAATTTAAGTATACTTGTATATATATACTTATATATATAGTGTACAGAATTACCCATGCATCTAAAGCACTGTGATCTTCGATGTGAACTTCAGTTTAGTCACATGAGAAGAAGCCATACCACATGGAAATGATTAACCAATATTGTACTATAATTTAAAAGTCTACTTTGATCAACTGAGACAGAGGATAAGGTATAACTTCTAGAAAACATATAGTATACTACTATAAAAGTTCAGTTTTCGAATTTAAGAGAATATTTTAATCATCTACAAAGTGTACTAGTACAACACTAGTAAACTAACAGTATATAAAACTTTTCTTATCCTTCAAGTATACTTTTATAAACTAAAAACATCTGCGGTTTAATTAGTGTTAGTAATTAGTGTGAAATCTTTTTAAGGCCACTAGAGGTCATCATATAAAATCCTGATCCGTGGACCTGATTTAAGGCTTTAGTGTGAATCCTTTTCTGGGATGATATTCCTGTGTTATCATTCAGTTTCAGTTGTTACTGCTGCCAAATCTGGTTCAACCAATTACCGAAACCCAGTTTCACTTGGTTTTTTCACTCTGCATTTCTAGTACAGGGCATAAGACACTTGGAGTTTCTGCAGGCTGGTTTATAATCTTAAAAGTGAGATAAGGGCAGGAAAACATTCAGTAACAAAGTATGAGCTGTAAAACTGTATTCTCGTGGTCATTTGGATGTTTTTAAACTGGTGAAAAGAACTGGATGGTTCACTCACAGCAAAGTGCAGAAGAAATACTGACTCTTTATTTTATATGTAGCCCACATCAGTAAGAGTCAAGTTTCCAATACAGGCAGAATATGTGGCAGATAAATGTGGATCAGTTCTGTTTAGATTTTGAAGCAGGTATTTATTTCGAGAGGCAAACACTCCCGTCAAGGTTGGGACTGAGCAACACCGACCGCTTCATTTGGATTATTCAGTTATAACTTCCTCAAACCCTCAAGTGTCACAAACCATACCCTGTTTATTAATACGTGGTGACATGTTATATTGAGCCTGATAGAAGCAGCTGCAGACACAGACAAACTAGAACAGACTCATTTTCTGATGGAGAGTCACTTTACAAATTTCCTTTTACTGTCCTGGTTTATGACTACAAGCAAAAGCGAATGTCTTTATAATGAAGTCCAAGATTATACTGATTTACACACGAGAAGAGGTTTTTAAATGTATTTAGCAGGTATATGTTTTTATATGTTTATTTTTGTTCATATTTTATGAGCTTAATAATGTTGTGTTTGTTGACATCTGTGACTTTGGTGAAGATCAGATTTTATGACCAATTTACTTTTTATTGCTACTGTATCAAGTCCTTCTTTACATAAAACACATATTTGCAAACTAAATCTAAAAACGCATCAAATGTGATAAAGTGATGGTTTATTTCGAAAAGCAAATTCCACACAATCAATGTAATAGATGACAAACTCAACTTTACCACTGTAATTAGAAGGTGCATGTAGTTTATCAGTATATCGTAGTATTGCATATTAACACATAGGCGGACTTTTTAGCAAATATAAGAAATACAGAAAACATAAATCTTTCATAACTATATGAAACAAAACACAACTCATCTGCCGTGACATTGTTCCACAATGCCGTGACCCGGATTCGAACCGGGGTTGCTGCGGCCACAACGCAGAGTACTAACCACTATACGATCACGGCGAGCTACGATGAGCGGACGGAAGAAGCGAGGTGTGTGGCGGGGTGAGTCTCTGCAGCTCGGTTTGGTTTCTGGTGGAGATCCGCTGGTTTGGAGCTGGAGAAATGTCCTGCAGTTGGTTTTGTTCCATCATGTGTCGGTATTTATCAGTTACACTGTAGCAGTGTGTGGATTTTAACTATTGTGAAACCCGGTGGCTCAACAGACACACCCCCACGTGTGTGTGTGTGTGTGTGTGTGTGTGTGTGTGTGCTCGCTCAGCAGCTCTCCTCTGATTGGCTGGTTCTGCTGCAGACGTAGCAGCTTCCCGTTTTGTAACTCTGTCTCAACGTGAATGTTACCAAACACGAATTTGTGCGTAAGGACGCGCGGAGCTGCATCTGAAAATCACAACCAAAGGTAAAGTTGTGCTTCATAACTGCTTTTTCTTATGGTTTCATTTAAACACGTCGCTACCGAAGCCGCCGCTTGTTGTTATGGTTTGACTGTAGTGGATCCGTGTTGACTCTGCTCGTATTGTCATTTTACGGTGCCTATGAACCAGTTCATATAATTTCTTATGTATTCTGTTAAATTTGTGGCTTTATTTTGAAGGATGTGAGATCACGCTGCTAATTGTACAACATATTAAACCGCGCTTGTGTATTTGAACCCATTTAATTAACAGTGTCGATGCTGTACCTCCTCTAACAACAGGGACCTCAACATGGCTCACACTTGCATTCACTGGTTCCGAAAGGGACTCAGGTTGCATGACAACCCAGCACTGATTGCTGCTCTGAGGGACTGTAAGGAGCTCTACCCCGTGTTTATCCTGGACCCTTACCTCCATACCGAGACCAGTGTGGGCCTCAACCGCTGGAGGTTCCTCGTCGGAGCCCTGAAAGACCTGGACTGCAGCCTCAGGAAGCTCAACTCCAGGTACAAACACTGTAGTGTTTGCAGTGTTACTGCTGTTGTTACATATTTGTTGTTATATTCTGGTGTTTGGCTCCTGCAGGCTGTTTGTTGTGAGGGGCAAACCAGAGGACGTGTTCCCGAAGCTGTTCGACAGGTGGAAAATAACAAAACTGACGTATGAATACGACACAGAGCCCTACAGTCTGAGCCGAGACAAGAAGGTGGCTGCGCTGGCCAAAGAACATGGTGTCGAAGTCATCTACAAGATCTCACACACACTTTATGATATAGACAGGTACCCATCATACTGAACTGTCTTACAAGACTCTATCAGGATTCTATCAGCTTGATGCTGAACACTTATTTTACATCTTCTGTCTTTGCAGGATAATTGAAGAAAACAATGGGAAGACTCCACTTACTTACAACCGTCTGCAGGCAGTAGCCAAGAGTCTTGGTCCCCCTAAGAGACCGATCCCTGCTCCAACTGTGGAGGACATGGAAGGTAGTCTTTGTGCAAATAAACACTGAAACCAAGCTACCTCTCAAGTATAAAACCTAAACACTCATTAATTGAAATAAATTACTTTGGGGACAGGTGTGAAGACGCCGTGTTCAGAAAAGCATGAGAAGAAATACGGGATTCCCACACTGGAGGAGCTCAGCCATGACACCGCAGCTCTTCAGGAGGAGCTGTTCCCCGGGGGAGAACAGGAAGCTCTGAGGAGACTTGACGAACACATGAAAAGAACGGTATTTTAGTTTCTGTTCGGAAAGACTTTATGATACTGAACGTCATTGCAGAGACGCAAAACATCGCATGTAGAATCTTACTAAGACGCAGCCCCAATTCCACAAACACAGTGTAAAATCTACAAACTGTAAAAACAGGATGTAGTGATTTGCATATAAAACTATGTTTGTATCACAATAGAACATAGAAAAAATATCAAATGTTTGAACTGAGAAAAACTGCAAATAATGTACCATGTACCCGAGGATTTTAAAGTACACAAACTCAATACTTAGGTACTTAAATATCCTTATCTACTCAAGTAAAAGTATCAAACTTAAAATTTTACTTAAAGTATAATAGTAAAAGGACTCCACTAAGAAAATTATGTTGAATTTGAACCTATGAAAAATTTTAGTCCTCATTTATTTGACTAATTCTCAAATGTGAAAATGAGGGTAAAAATGTGTTGATACCTATAAATACAACAGTCGGTAAAAGTGTAGTTGATTTTGACCATCTAAAGTAGTGATTTAATCCATGAATGATACATCAGTGTTTTGGGAGTTATTTTGTAGAAGCTAAACCTTCACAACGTAACTAATAACCACTGTAAGTACCTCAATATATATAATCATCTACATTCAAAAGATTCAGAGAAGCTGGAGAAGTCTCTGTTTGCAAGGCACAAGGCTAAAACACAAGAATAGCATTAGTTAGCATCAGTCTGTGGTGGACATCACTGCATGAGCTCAGGAACACTTCCATAAATCACTGTCTGAGAACTCCAGGAACTGGTCTCCTCAGTTCCCAGTGTTGCTAAAAGAAGAGGGATGCCACACTGTGGTAAAAATAACTCCAACCTTTTTGAGACATGTTGCTCTCATAAATTTCAGAACCCCCCTTTTTTTTTTTTAATGAATTTTTTTCTCAGTTTAAACATTTGATAAATATTCTAGGTTCTATATTGAATAAAATATTGGTTTATGGAAATCATTGCTTTATGTAGATTTTACTGTTTTGGAGTTGGAGTTGAACAAACCAGCTGTAAAGAACATTTCAACATTGTATTTTTAATTGATGACTTCAGGGATGGGTGTGCAGCTTTGAGAAACCCCAGACTTCTCCAAACTCCTTGAGCCCTAGCACTACGGTTCTCAGTCCATATGTCACGTTTGGCTGCCTGTCTGCTCGCACGTTCTGGTGGAGGCTGACAGATGTTTACCAGGGGGTGAGCCTCACATCACAGCACAACATAAGGCTGCACACCATATTTAATTTAATACATTTTGGTTGTAAAAAAAAGCCAAAAAAAGATCATTGTTGTGTGTGTGTGTGTATTTTGCAGAAGAAGCATTCACATCCTCCAGTTTCCCTTCATGGTCAGTTACTATGGAGAGAGTTCTTCTACACAGCTAGTGTGGGTATCCCAAACTTCAACAAGATGGAGGGCAACCCTGTCTGCACTCAGGTGGACTGGGACACAAACACCGAATATCTGGCCGCATGGAGAGAGGTAATGCTGCACTGAAGTCATGCTGATAATTAAATACTGTTCCCGACGACTCGGTTGCGTCACCGCTGTCCTGTGTCCTCCTTAAGGCTCGGACTGGTTTCCCCTTCATCGATGCCATCATGACTCAGCTGAGACGGGAGGGTTGGATCCACCATCTGGCCAGACATGCTGTTGCATGTTTTCTCACTAGAGGAGACCTGTGGATCAGCTGGGAAGAAGGACAGAAGGTGTGTAAATTAATCTGTATAACTCCCCCCATGAAATAAGTCAAGCATGATTTCGTCTTTAGCAAAGTATCAAGCGGTTTTGCAAAAAGACTACATTAATTATTCTTATATTCTTATGATTCTCTCTTTTGGTCTCAAGCACCAGGATTTTGTCATTCACTACTAACTTTTAAATGATTATTTTAACAATTTCCTGGAATCACCTGTGAAAACATGAACAGAGTATTGCTGCATATTTGAAATAAGTTCTCTAAGAAGCCTTTTGCGATCCCAGGAGCTACATGAAGGCTGAGAAATCGCTTTAAATGTGTGGAGTTGAGTTAAAAACATCACTGGCACTGCATCCATAGTGTTGTAGAAACCCAGTGCTAAATCATGAGAGGTAATTTTTAACCTTTTCTTCTCTGCTCCTGAAGGTGTTTGAGGATCTGTTGTTGGATGGCGACTGGGCTCTGAACGCTGGGAACTGGCAGTGGCTCTCAGCGAGTACCTTCTTCCACCAGTTCTTCAGGGTCTATTCTCCTGTTGCTTTTGGCAAGAAGACGGACAAATATGGAGACTACATCAAGTAGGAACATACTTGTATTCAGCTCAAATGATCACAAAGTGTTCATTTACTGCATTAAGTTACTTCCCTTCCATTGTATCCCTGCAGAAAGTACCTTCCTGTTTTGAAGAAGTTCCCAGCAGAGTACATCTATGAGCCTTGGAAAGCTCCACGCAGTATCCAGCAGGCAGCAGGGTGTATTGTGGGAAAAGACTACCCTCATCCCATTGTACAACACGAGGTGGTCAGCAAGAAGAACATCCAGAGAATGAAGTTAGCTTACGCCAAGAGATCGCCAGACCTGGCTGAATCACCGACCAAATCACCCAGCAAAAAACAAGGTATGAATGAAACATACACTGTAGCGTATCACAGATGAATGTTTTCAGTAAATTAATCATTTTTATATTTTTGTCCTAGGAGTAAAGCGCAAGGCTCCATCTGTGATTGACATGCTGATGAAAAAAAGAAAAAACTAATGTTGGCTCAAATTATTGCAAGTAATGTTTTTTTTTTTTTTTGTATAATCTAAGATGGATTAACTAAATGTTTGATGTTGTTCCAGGACTAAAAGTCTGTCTGGACCAGTTTACTGCACAATTTACCGGATACAAGTTTTTTGTTTATTATTTAATGTATTGATATGTTTATTTGTACGGTTTAGGTTTGATTGGGCTGTTCGAAGCTCAACTTGACAAATGTTTCTGTCAAGAGGATTAAAGTTAAAGCCTTTTTATTGTTTGTTGTTGCTGAAATGGAAAAATGCCTTACTGTTACACTCTGGATATTAAAACTCAGGTTTTTTTTACCCAAATAAAAACTATGAACCAAATATTCATGAGCATTTATGAAATAAAATCCAGTATTTTAGGGCAAAGGAATCTCAGCAGTAGTTCAGCGCTGCGATCTCACAGCTTTCACTATTACCACAAGAGGTCACTGTAATTCCACCTGAATCTGTGATTTGTGCTGTTTTATTTATGAAATGATCAAGAAGCCATTCAATTTAGCTTTTTTTTATGTTTGAAGTTATTTTTGGGTCTTGTATCAGTATGAAGAAAAATAACAGCATTGGACTGAAATATGTTGCAGACATTTTACTCTGTAAACACAATATTATTTTATTACACAGCTGTAAAGGTGTAATGCAACCACTTATAAATCTCACACAATAAATCAGCATCTTTTTAGTTTTTTACTCCTTTTCTAAAAACAGGTCAAATTAAGGCCATTAGATCGTTCCTCAGGAATATGATCAACATGCAGTGTGAACTACGGCCCAGTGCCCGATATGGAACAGCACACACTGTAAGACTGTAGACTGTATATAGTGATATATGCTATCATAAAGGGAAGATGTATGTGACAGTGTGTGGAGCGCACAGCTGTCCCTGGAGGTCAGGTCTTCTCCTGTTTCTGCTTCCTTGGAGCTGACACTGGTGTGAATATCCAGAAGATGATGTCACAGCCTCAGCAGAGGGCCAGGCGGCTGTACAAAGCCAAGCTCAGTTTCCACAGAGACCTGTCAAACATCAAAACAGTCTGCTGTCCAACAGAACATCCGTGTAGGGGGGTCACTCTGCCAGCAAACTGTGCTGACAAAGCTAAAGAGGACTGATTGAAGTGTTGGCTGTTTTCTCAAATGGATTAATGGTCAGAGTGTCAGTAGACCAGGATATGTGCAGGTTCAGTTCTATAAACATGTTTTATTGACCTCAGGTGGAGGAATATCCATTAATCCATGCCCACTGGTGTCCTCCTCTCCCCGTCAGTCTGTGTCGACACCTCACTAGTCAAATCATCTTGGATCTGGCTGCTGTAATATCCCAGTTAGATCAGGACAGCGTGTTCCCATGCAGCTGGTGTTTCATGTAGCTTTAAGCATAGTGATTTATCTCAGTTTATTTGATGCACAGGCAGAAACATCAAACAGTTAACTTGCATTTTTATGTTCCACATTTACTAGTTTGGATAACAGAACTGCATGCAGCCAGTATTTTATAAAGAAAACATAATAATAGGGCAAGGGCTCATATGTAGGGAATGTTTTTCATTAAACAATATTACAAATTTGTATAAATTCACTCAAGCACTTGATTAGCAACAGAGCCAAACGCTGGTAATCAGGCAGCGGCAGACTTTGTTGGATAAAAGTGGGTCAGTTTTATGCATTACCTGGTGAAAACACACGGACAGCACCTGTTCATGACGAGAATTCTGCAACAGTTTAATTGCACAGAAAAATGAAAATACACTGACATTCATTTTGTCTGACACTGTGCATCAGGCTGAAGGCAGGTGTTCTCTGATTGTCAGCTGCACAACAAAAAGGAAGGACTGATGAGGTTGTTTAAACTGCAATTTTGCCTTGTCGTTGTGGAAGAAAGTGTGAGGGACAAGAGGAAGTTGTGACTGACAGATTCATGACTGCACACTAAAAGGTCGCTATTTATTGGACGCCCATCAAGCTGAAAAATAAATACCATGGTGAAACTGAGGAGCTGAAAGTCGTCCAACCTGCTTCATAGCCCTTTGGTCTATCCCTGTCTCCGCTGGCACACATACCTCTGCACTCATCCTGAACAACAACAATCCTGTAGACCTGGGCTTATCCATTACCACTGTGGTTCTAATGACTGATTATAACATGTAATCTCTTTCTATATCTGACGGGGCACAATTATGTTTGCAAAAGTCAGATAATGGAGTAAACAAAACCACAGGTAGTGATCCCAGTTAGCACCGTGATTTGTTCAGAGAAGAGACACAATATGACGTGGAGAACAAAAATAGAAGGAAAAGAAACTTTATGTAAGTGGATGTCTAGAGGCATAGTTAATATCAAGAGAAACTTTTATTTTTATTGAACTGACTATTTTTATGAGCAAAAATGCAGAAAGTCTCTTTCTGATTTTTACTTCTGCCTAACAACATAAGTTTTTTTTCCTTCATGTACAGTAGAAAGTTTTCAGAGCCAAAGGGTAGCAGTATTCACTGGGCTATAATTTGAAGTGCCACAACAATTTGTCTTAGGTATTTTTGAATTTTGAATTGAACACATTTACAAAAATATATCTCAAAACTATTTTTTAAATTTTGGATTGTGGATTATTGAGTCTACAAATTGACATTGACACTGTTAAGTGAAGTTGAATTGAATTGAAAATTGAATTAAGAAGTCCCTCTCCCACTATTAGCAGTCAGTCTGTGGTGTTTTCACATCCTGTTGTGCTTTAATCTCTCCATACACTCCCCCTCACATCCAAATCATGCTGAGGAAACTGTTTAACAAATGGACACACAGGTACAAGCACAACTCTCCAGCTCGTACATGTTTATCACCACAGTGTGTGCGTGCCTGTGTGTTGTATGGAGTCTGAAATTCCTCACTACATGTCCCTGTCGAGGTGTTCAGAAGTCCCATATTGCAATGTCTGTCATAAGACTGCATCACATGTTGTGAATTAGTTTGAAATGATTAAAATTAAACTCAGACATAAATCCAGTCAGTGTATTATCTCCCTGGCAAGAAAGTGGAAAGTGTGGGAGCTGCAGACGATGATGAGCAGACGGAATGCAAAAAATGAAAATAGCCAAACAGAAGGAACATAGGCATGCACAATGGTAACACGAGTGATAATTCGGATTGATTTCTTTGAAACTGATTTAGGGAGAAGGTAAATCATAGAGCCGGTTACGAACAGTTCGAGGAAGAGTTGGAAAGTTTTGTTCATGCAAATTTTATTTCAAACTGACGCGTTAACGTATTGTAACTTCTGATTTGTTTGATGAAAAACAAAAAGGCCAACAAGATACAGTTTTATATTTTCTGAGTGAGGTAATGCTTACATAACAAAATCAGCTTGTGACGTACAGTAAAGTGCTCCGTAGAACAGCTAAACATTCTGATGTGTGTGCAGGAGAGTGTGTATTTGTGTGCATGCTTGGGTAAAGATAAGAGCTCTTTGGCACTCGGTGGGATCTGCCTATATAAGGCTGTTCTATTCCTATTGTGTTTCCTCTGGGGATCTGATGCAATTGTCAGTCACAGGACAATGACAGAGAACCACAGTACTGTAGGTAGACCTCATCAACTCATATTCAACTCTATTATTAACACATGCTTATAAAAAACAAGCTACTTCTATAGAGCAATAAAGAAAATGTTCCAGTTGATGCTGTTTTTGTATAGTCTTGCTTATATTGTGTTAACTTTTGATAAGCAGACTTTTATGAGTGGAACCTCATGTGACTGCTCATATTAATGGGCGCGAATGCGTCATCCTCCTGATTGACAGGCTCATGTGAAACTTTACTACAGTCTGTGCACGGAGCTAATAGGTGTGGGGAGGAAAGCAACGCGACTGACCCCTCAAGTGGTCCCTCTTTTCTCTGAGCTTGTGCAGTTCACTGGTACCAGGATAAGATAAACCCCTTTTTAAATCCTCTCCTCCTATTTAGGGAACCACCAGTTCTGGGACGATGGGAAATTATTGTCTAACTTTCCTCTTCAGAGGGATTTTCTTCTTGTCTGCCACATGACTGCTCATTCTTTGTGCTATATTTTTTAAACAAAGTTGTCCAAAGACAAGTTTTGGAGAGAGTGATGTGCTCTTGTGCCTATTTGCAGGCCAACTATAAATAGTGCAGCAGCCTACGCATTCTCATGTTTGATTGGAAATTGCAGTGCCTTCAGTCAGTGCTGTGGGGTATCTGTTAAAGGAGACAGAAACTTGTGAATGGTGAGTTATCTGTATAAAATAGACTGCTGAATGTTGTTTATGAAGCAATTTCTTTAATGTTAAAACATAACGCTAGCTTGTGTGATATAACTTCCTATTGTTTTTGCTCTTTTAGCTCCTATTAATTTCCCAGGAAAACCAAGAAGAAGACACAACACATTCACACTTTCTTTTTCACCTGGAGAACCTTTTTTTTCTTGGCATATCTTTACCTAGTGGAAAATGGGTTCACGCAGGATAACGACACGGTCTTTTTCTGGGAATGGAAGATCCATTAATGGGGATAGTATCAATGGGAGCAGTCGACCTGGTGGCTGCAGCTACCTTTCTAATGTCAGACCAGAAAACAGGTACAGACTCTCGAATAACTCAGAGTGCTGAGCTACCTTTTTAGCATGTACCAGTATGAAGCATGTGTACTGTAATACACTTTACTACAGCTGTTCCTAACCAGGGATGAATGTGTGTGGCATGTTTTTTTTATTTGTTTGTTATTTCCATGATTGCTAGAGTTTAAATAAACTTCTGATTAAGAGCAGCATCTCACAGTTTTATGCTATGGCCCAATTTCACAACATGAAAAACATCAACAACATGGAAAGATCATGGAAAGAAAGTCTTCATGGACAAATAGAATGATTCATTCTAAATAACAGCTTATACAGTGTAGCACTAAGCCATAAGAGACTAGGAGACAGTGGAGAGGAAAAACTCCTTTTAATGGAAGAAACCTCCAGCAGAATAAGGGTTCGCGGTGGGTGGCCATCTGCCTCGACTGGTTGGGGAAAGGGAGAGAAAAGAACAGCAGGCAGCAACAGCAGCTTTGACTCTGATAACTGTCAAAGCAACTACCTGAAAAACATCACCAGCAAGTTATTATCGAAACATTTCTGGTATTTAGATGAATTGGCTGAACATCAGATTTCAATTTAGTGAAAACCACATATATATCTTTGGAATTTGTGTCTTGTTTTGTTTGCTTATGCATCATATGGTCAAATGTGAAGGTACAGTTTGTTTTATCTGTGCAGTGAGCCAACATGCACATGGACCATGGATCAACTACATGTAATACATGAAAGCACTATGATAATATTCCTGTTAATATTTATGCCAACTTATATTACTATATATGTGTCATTCATATTTTACATATATTTTCATTAACATGTATTTGTTCAGTATTTTAGAACCATTATATGTATAGCTTTCACTTGGACTCATTATTGAATAGCTGTTCATACTGGGCTGCAGATGATCCCACTCTGAATGTTCATTTAAATTGGCAGCTAATTGTCTTTTAGGTTTTTTCATAACCAAGTGTCTCCACATAGTGTTTGTTATGACAAATAAAGCATTATTCACACAGTATTCAATTTAGAAATTCATAAAGTGGCTTAAATTTTTTACATGTACGTTTAACATTATGCTATCAAAGCCCTCGATTCTTAGCTTTTCAGGTTTCGTCTCACACAATCACATAAACAGTTTCGGGTTCAGAATAATCTTAATATCTGAGACACATCATAACTAACCAACTCTTTTTCCTTAAACAGGAGTACACTCTGCAGTGTCATTGCACATTTAACTGAAGAGACTCAACCCTCGTTTCAAGCAACCTTGAAGTCAAGAGCTGTGTCTGAAAATTGCAATGTGAAGTTCTCGTGTGTGGTTACAGGTAAGCGATGCTTCAAACATCTTCTAAAAGGTTTAGTGACACTTAGCGAGGCTTTAGTCCATATTTTTGCCTTCGCTGTTTTTGCAGGATACCCCACCCCTCAGGTTATTTGGTATAAGGACGACATGCAGTTAGACAGATACTGTGGATTACCTAAATATGAAATATTCCACAATGGACAAACGCATTCCCTGCACATTTACAAGTACGTAAGTTTGGAAACACTAATATGACATCTTGCTGTACTTGTTTTACCGCAATACAACCAAGATCAACTGATTTCACTACGCACTCTGATGGAGGCAACATACCTCTATCAGACCTGTCTGATTGATATAACTAAGAGTAATTAAAACAACGTCAATTGTCTTATCTTTGCAGCTGCACTGTGGAGGATGCAGCTATATACCAGGCCTCAGCCAGCAACAGTAAAGGTATTGTGTCCTGTTCTGGGGTTCTGGAGGTGGGGGAAATGAATGAGTTTAAGATCCACCAACGCTACTTTGCCAAGCTCAAACAAAAGGCTGAGAACAGATACAGGGAGGCAGAAGGTAAAGAGAACCTGGAGCCACTGCGAACCATCAGTCCAGAGAGGACACAGAGGAAACGCCGCTCCACAATGGAGGGCTTTCTCAGCGCGCCCAGCTCTTTGGAGGATGAGGGCAATGAGGAGAGCAACAGGACTGCGGCTGTAGAGGCCGAAACCAGGCTGCAGGAAGCCACTGGGGATGATGTTGAGGAAAAGCTGCACCCAGTCACTAATGGAGAGGTGCCAGCTTTAACTAGCAGAGCTGTACATGAAAATGGAGACAGTGGTGGGACAAACATGCACGAATCTGCTCAGAAGGCTTTCACTGCACACCAACCTAAAACTCCTTCTGTCAAGAAGAAGATTAAAATTTCTAACAGTGCAAAAGTTGCAAAAGCAGATTCAGAAAAGGTGTCTGAGGAACGGAGGTCGAAAGAAGAGAACTCAGAAGAGGTCATGGAAGTAGAGAGCATTATTAGTTCATCAGCTGGGGATTCAAACTCCAGAAACATAATTAAACAACATCAGAAATCAGCAGCACAGGAAGCAATTCTTGGGAAAATGCCTTCAAAGGACGAAAATATAAGTGCTCCACCTTCACAGAAAGAACAGCTCACTGCTGCTTCAGCAGCATCTTTGACAAAGCATGAGAAGAAAGTTGGATACAGAGTTAAACAAGATTTGCAAAGTAAGAAGCAATGTCTTTATGGTACGTCAACACAATCAATGGTCCCAACCATGTTAAATGAGGATGTTACCAAAACAGAAGATGTTGCAGTTATGGACATTGATGAGAAGTCAAATTCTTCCACTGGTGGATTTTTATTACACAGAGACTTTGAGTCAGCAGACATGCCATGTCAAAGCAGGTCTGCTTTACCTCAGCGTCTATGCGAACAGGCTGGAGATCAGCTGTCCGAGAAGGAAATAAGCCAAAAGAATGCGTCTGTGTCTCCGCCAACCCAACTGAGAGAGGTGAGCGAGTCTTTTCACATGAGCTCATGAGTGCTTTGTGCTGCCAACACAGGGCCTCATCAGTAACACATGCAATCTACCGCTATTTATAGTATTTACAAGTATGCCCTGCTGTGTGACAAGAATTAAATGACGCACATGTTGACAGTTGCAACAGTTGTACTGTATGTTCATGCAGTGCATTTGTTATTGAATGTTCAAATGTCTGCAGAGGAGCTATACGTTAGCACTTCTTCAGATAAAGTGGAATTAAAAATGCTAATATGTAATAATTGTGTATGAAATAGGGAAAACTAAAGCCAGGATGTGATTAGCTTAGCATAGCACAATGACTGGAAATGTGGGCAATAGCTAACCAGATATCATGTGTTAATTAGTGAGCTGTAGTGCTGGAATACTCATTTTGATACCCGTTTACCCTAGTTTCCAGTTTTGTTTGTGCTAATTTAAGCTAAGTGGCTGTTGGTGATAGCCTTATATTTAATTGACACATACGTATGAGTCATATCAGCTTTCTCATATATTCTCTACTCTCAAGACTTATACAGAGTTTTCATGGATGGCTATTAAACAATGTCCTCAATTAGCACTTGATTGTTTTTCTGTTGGTCAGCTGTGAATGATTATTGTGCTCTGCTTATGCAATCATCCTCACCTGCTGCATGGCTGAATAATGATGCAACTGGGAGCTGCATGGGCCCAAACGCTGCATGCCTGACGCATCACTTAAAATTATTGGCATTCCTTTCTGGCTAAAATAGCAACCATCCCTGTGAATGGGCACAGAGATGGGCACAGTTTTAAGGGTGGAGTCATTTATTTTTGATGCACAATTCTGGCAAAGTGAATGAAGCACAAGCTGTGTTATAGGTTTTATATTAATACATTTCATGTAGCAGCATGTAGATTTGATACCAGGATTTTCTTTGGGTATTAAAGCTTTTGAACATTTTGCATCAACAGGTGAATTTGAACACGTTCAGCATGAAACAGACTCGTTATCACTCACAATCATTGCTTTGTCTGTTGCTGGTGACAGTGTTGCTGTTTTTAAATATACTCGTGTTTATCCATGCGCTGCATAGTCAGGGATAAGGGGATAAGTATTTACAGCATGGAAAACCTCTGCTTGTATTATATCCCAAGTCTGCACAGGCCCAGACAAAGATGAACAGGAATGATGCAGCTGTCAACCTTGAGCTTCCACCCGAACGGCGTATGATGGACACACAACCACCACCACCACAAAAGACTCCATCGGAAATAGAGACCACGACAGATGACACCCAGATCTCGTCTTTGAACAGTGGTCTTCAAACTCCCATTGATAAAATGACACAGGACACGTGGAATCATTCCAGGGGATCAAGTAAAAGTCATGCAGTCCTTTTTACAGACCTGCAGAAGTCACCCCTCGAAAGCCCTGATGATGGTGAGAACACCAGAGGGTGTCGTGTATCGCCCACTGCCCTGCAAGGCCAAGTTGATGCAGCTGTAAAATCTGTTGATGGCGAGAAGATAGAAAGCAAAAACGTAAATAAGTTATTACTGCAGAATGACAGCGTGGTCCCAAATGAAAATATAGCTGAGATGGAGACTGAAAGGGCTGCTCTACAAACTGTGGAACAAAATCAAGAGAAAAGAGCTGACAAGAGTGAGCCGTTTTCAAAAAAGGCAGAAGAAAGTAGGTCGGAATTGCAGAAAACAAAATCAGATAAACCTGAGCCTGCTGCATCACATTTAACAAATAATCTGGAAAACAAAAGCAAATCGGAGAAAATGATAGAGTTCAAAGAAATTCCAAAACCCGTATCAAAAGTCATATCGATCGCTGAACTTTTGAGAGCACAATTAAAAGCTCTTGACTCTACATTATTAAATTCAGTCCCCGCTATACCGCTCCAAGTCGACTTTGTACAAGAACCTACTACACCAGGTACAGAGACACGCCAGGAATTAAAGGAGGATGACAGGAAATGTAACACGGAAGTGAAGAAGTCAGTGCCTGACAGGAAAATGGAGGCGATTGTTGATGAAACTCCTCCCACAAACATAAAAGCGACACTTATGGGGATATATCATCAACTAAATACAGACTCAACAACAGAGCAAATTCAGAATCATGGTGCAACTTCTCCACCTGTTCAGGTTATGATCCCTCCTGTATCTGTCCTAGAGACCACAGGACTTCATGACAGTGCTGAAAAATATACTGAAAGCATTATAGACACTGGCAGGGACACTGGAGCATCAACTGTGGTTCCTCCAACAGATTATCCTGTCGTTTCTCTCACTGAGACAGACAACAAGGATCACAAACTTTATCCTATAATGTCCAAGGAAGAACTGAATGTCAGCAGTCATGCATCAAATGCTGACAAAGCTGAAACTGTTCAATGCAAAGACACAGATTTGGTTCAAAAGCTAACACCAGAAATGAAACTCGATAGCAACACTGGAAGTGGGATTACTGAAAGTAAGTCCACAGTGTTTTTAGATCAGTGCCCAGTGGAAGAACACAAAGCAAACAGCAGCTCTTTGCACAGTGAACAACAGATTCTCACCAAAAGTGTGAAAGAGGACAATCAACGTCTTCAGCAGGACAGCTCTGTGGTAGAGGTATTTTCAACTAATGCGACCCCCATGGCCAGTCCGTCGTTACAGAAAAGAAATTGTGTTTCTCCTATTCCTTCTGCTACTCCACAAGAGCTGGCATCTGGGGCCCGCCGCAAAATCCTACAACCCAAGACCACAGCTGAGGAGGCTACAGAGGCCCCATCATCACCTGAAAACCAAACTCAGAAGACTCAAAGCGGCAAGATGTCCACAAGTCCTGCGAGCCTCTCTACATCTCCAAGCTTGTCTCGACAGTCACCCCTACTTCAGCCGCCTGGTGAGCGAACCTCTCCAGTAGAAAGACGTTCTCCACTCTTCACCAGGAGGAAGACAACACTAGACACTGAAGCCTTAAGCCAGCGGCTCACTGAGGAGGTCCACACCCCAAAAACCGAAGAGAAGAACAAGCATGACCCATTCAAAGGTAAAACAGCTGTCACGTTTTTCTTAGTTTGATTTACTCAGATTACAGCCAACTCCAGAAAACCACAAATGGTTCTGTAATTGTTCTGCTGTTTGTAAAGCCGGTGGTGTGTATGACTTTAGTAAAAGATCAGTATAACCAGACCAGATTAAACAAAATCAAATAATATTATAACGTCTTACAGTTATGTTTTAAAATTAATAAAACAATCTTAATGCTCCTTTCATCGCAGACCTGGTTTGACATATACTGCTAATTCTGGTTTCTTATTAGCTCATATACACTGTCTACATTTTTGGATGTCTCTGTCATCTCAGACTAGGCTTGGCATCTCTGTCCTGAATTTATTTCAGGGTAACTTTTGTGCTGTATACACTGACACTTTGTCTAATTGACTGGTTTAGCTCCAGTGCACAGGGCTAAAATATACATACATACACAATATACATACAGTCATATACACATGATCAGCTGCAGGTAATAGTGTGCTGGGACTAGCTCGGACTGTCTACCATGATGCAGCAATCAGAGAGATGGTGACGCTAGTTTTAATCATAATAATACACAAGTGGTCATGTTTAGTCATTTGTAGACTCATTACAAACTCTTTTCAGACTCATTTAATCTGGACCACATTAAACTGAAATTGAATTCAAACTAAAAATGAGGTTTTAACAAAAAAAGGGGGGTTACAGTACACACTGGTGAATTTAAAGCACCTACATTATGCTTAATTTCAGGTTTCTATTTTATTCTAGGGCTCCATTTATGCAAGTTTATATATTTATATTTAGTTTCAAGTAAAAAAAAGGTAATACATGCTATAATGCCTCTGGCCTTGAGACTGAAAAGACCTTGAGCTCTTCCTCCACCCCAATCTGTTCTGATTGACCAGCTAATGGAAAACTTCCAGTGGGCCGAACTAACTCTAAAACACTACTTTTTGTAGCTTCAACCTTGTAATTTGCACATGTTGCGTGGTTGACCAAGATTCACCATTGTAATGTAATTACTGAGCCATGTAATAAAATAGCTGATACAAAAAATATTTTTCAGCTACATATTTCAACTCACCGGTGCTGCCCCATTTCTCCAGCAGCTGGAACAGCACTGCTTTTCAGCAACAACCTGGGCCGCAGAAATAGCTGGCCTGTAACTGTATCCGTGGTTGTTTTTTGTTTTAGTAAAGTTAATTTTCCTTCAGTCAAATAATTACTTTCTCTGAGAAGTGAACATAGTGGATGTAGCAGCCAGACTGAAACCTCAGTATTTCACTACCAGCCACCATGCAAACACGTGTTCACGTCGCTTTGGGGCTCTGACTGTGTCCGACTTTACAAAAGTGCATATGTCATAAAGCTATGTTTAATCTACACCATCCATATTCACTCAAACTGGTTATTGTCAAATGATTAGTTGTGGGTTTTATATAAAGTATTTTGCCAACATACATTTTTTTTTCAGTTACATTTTGATTTTATTTAAATGGACCAAATCATCATGAAAACACACGTCTGGGTTTTCTATTGATCAGCTACCCTATAAAGTGATCAGTCGTTCATGATGAACAAACATAACTTGTTGTTGTAGGACAGTACTACATTAATTTGATGTCATAAAATCTGCATTTTCTTTTAAAAACATTGTCATTTCTATGTGAGTCAAAACATTTAGGAAGATAGTCTAATACGGTCAAGACCTAAAAGAGTTATGGGCTGTTATGAAACCTAACAGCCCCTCTGAGGTAGTACTAAGCTATAGTGGTCTTTAATAGAAGACACCTCCAGCAGGAGCAGGCTCAGGGTTGGTGGCTATCTGCCTCTTGGGGTTAAGGCAGATCACAGCACCAATATGTGAAGAGCTTAAATTTGAATTTGCGTGTGTCTCTTCCTCCAGCCCCTCAGGTGATTCGTAAGATCAGAAGCGAAACCTTCGCAGATGCCTCAGGACACTTGAAACTGTGGTGCCAGTTCTTTAATGTTCTCAGTGACTCTGCAATCAAATGGTACAAAAATGAAGAAGAGATTGTCCAGATTAAACGAAAGTAAGTTCTCAGATTAACCACAGTGTCACCACAAAGTGAACAGTTGTTAACATGAAGTAGCAAGTGATGATACTAAATTTTACTTTCTTGTTGTTTGTCTTCCAGTGCAGGGGATGAAACTCAGGTCAATCTCACCATTGTTCAAGCATCATGCAAAGACTCTGGAGTTTACAGATGCTCAATCACAAATGATTATGGGACAGATTCAACAGACTTACTGCTTAGTACAGATAGTACGTCCTTTTACCTTACGGTACATTTTCTTTGTGCAGCTTGGGTATAGCATGTTTCATTCAGGTTTCTCTTTCTCTCAGTCATAGCAGGAATGTCCCTACGTGAGGACCTGGGTGGTAAGACACCATTTTATCGTTTTTCATCACTTTTTCTTGTACAAACCTGACATGTTTATGTCACTGACATCTTTATCCATGTTCTTATACCGCAGTTGGGGAAGAAATCGAAATGACTCCTCTGCTATTTAACAAGGGTTTGGCTGACTCTGGGGTCTGGGGCAACAAATTGTTTGGCCGCATAATGATGCAGGAATCTCACATTGGTGATGGCTGTTCTCATAAAGTCTGGAGGGCAAAGGTCATCTATGGCCTGGAGCCTGTGTTCGAATCTGGTAACACATGCATCATTAAAGTACGCAACCCTATCATCTATGGAGGCAAAAAAGAAAGATGCCTTATAGACAGGAACCTGGAAATGGTCAAACAGGTTTGACTTTGTATTATATTCATATCTTTTCATTTTAAATATGTCACTCCAGTGATAAATCCAGCCTTAAAGTGACGCAGTCATGTATCATTCCTGACACCACCTACCCTAGGATTACTGTAGCACTAATCAAAAGAGATTCAATACCTTTATTTGCGTAGGCTGAGCTTATCTTCACTGCCTGTCCTCCAATGTTCTCCTCACAGGAGTGTAAAATTCAGAACTTGGCACGTGAATACTGCAAAATCTTTTCTGCAGAGGCAAGAGTGATTGAAAACTTCGGGCCCTGTCTTGAGTCAGTGAACCCAGTTAACTTTCATCAAAACATTTTCTGATTTTCAATCATAATTTATGTGTGCTGAAAGTTATATATAGTATGTATCATAACAGTCTTTGTTGTTCAGGGTGATTCCAGTCTACTTGATGTACAGACCAGCAAACACAGTCCCCTATGCCACAGTGGAGGCTGATCTGACAGGAGTCTATCAGAAATACTCGTGCTTGGATCATACAGGCAGAATAGACATGAGGACTGGCTCCGGGGTGGAACAGAAATGCTGTGCCCTGCAGCACTGGATCTTTCAGTGGACCAATGGTAACTTGCTCCTCACGCGGCTAGAAGGTAGGCGGACATCTGCATTCAGCAGCGAAATGTGAATTTCAACTTTGAAGCATGTGAAGCTTCAAAGGATTATAATTTTTTTTGAATGAAGTAAAATACTTCTTGTAATGAGGAAAAGTGTGAAATCTGAAAAGTGAAATTTTAGGCACCATTAAGGTAAAAAAAAAAAGAATATCAGAGGAGTTTATTCAACAATGCATGTGTCTGTGTCATGTGCTAAAAGAGCTGAACACAACAAGAGAAAAATGTAATTTTAAAATTGCATGCTGTTATTTTGCAGGTGTTGACACTAAGATCACCAACGTTGGAATTTCAGTCAAATCTACTGGGTCAGTATATTTGTATTGTGTTGTTTCACTCAATTATACTGTAACTCATTTTACAAGTAATTTACATTTATACTGATCACGACTGTAACATTTGGTTTTGTTGTGTGTTGCTGCAGACATCAAGGTCTTTCTATTGAAGGAAATCCCAAAGTTTTTGAGCAGTTTGTCTCCCAGCACCAGTGTAACTACTTCTGTGGTCTGCTTGGCCTGAGGTCGCTGAAGGTAATGGACTCTTTATCGACGCCAGTGAAGCCCAAGGCTTCCAGGAGCCCCTTACTTCAACGCAAG
The DNA here is from genome assembly GCA_900302695.1 of Helostoma temminkii. Taxonomy (NCBI): domain Eukaryota; kingdom Metazoa; phylum Chordata; class Actinopteri; order Anabantiformes; family Helostomatidae; genus Helostoma; species Helostoma temminkii. The sequence goes on along the minus strand of OMLM01009088.1, from coordinate 5,098 downwards.
ATGGCTGCTGGATCCTCTAGCCCTCAGACTGGCCGCAAAGCTGCTGGAAGCCCCAGAATGCCCAGGAAAGCAGAGCAGGAAGGCAGAAAGACCCCCACCAAACAAAGAGCTGCTGATGCATCCAAAAATCCTTGAGACATTCTTGAACATCTCTTCCTGAGACATGATCAGATCACAGATACTTGCATAAAGCTTTCCAGGAAGAAAGACAAATGAGTGGTTACATCTCACGTGTAAAATGCTTCAGGGAAAGAGATTAATAAATAATATAACGCATCTGTTTAATTTTAACAACCACCATTCCTTGTCATGATCACTTATTGTGGACTGATGCCCTCACACATTGCTGAGAATTCCTCTGGTGTTTAAATCCTAGGGTTAGGGCTATTGTGTAATAAGATGTAGTGGCTTTCCTGGGTTTGTAGTGAATCAATCCATGTCCCATTGGTCACAGATTGTGGATGCCAGTCTCAGGTCACATTTTTGACTGAAGTGACTTTATATGTTTACTATATGTGTCATTTTCAGCATAAGAGCACAATATATATATATTTTTTGTAGTCAACCTTGATTTTACAACACGTGTTAAAGGCTGGGAAAAGGCAAACTATTTTTTCAGGAATGCATCAAGCCAAATGTAGCTTCACATGACACTGTTGTACAGTGTCTAATGGTGCTGTGCTCTTGTATTTTAACCTGTCATGTTTACTTGTAATTCTACTTTGCACTGCTTTTTAAGAAACTGCACCGCCGAATGCAACTGGCTGTCAAATAAAAGACGTACTACACCTTTAGAGATGCTGTGAAAGTGCTTGATGTGCGTTTTAAATCCAGTGTCCGTGTTAATAGAAATTAGCATGTTGTGGAGTGAGCTGAGTAATGAAAGCATCTCTCTCACTCATTATCATATAAATCACCTGGAATCAAGCTGTATGCCAAGACTGAATAAGACGTCAATTCACTGATCAATAGCACTAGGATATACAGCAATAACACTGGAATGACATTAGGACTGGATAAGTGTAGTCAGATGGTAACAAAGAGAGGAAAGGTATTAAGAACTCAGGGAATGGTACCACCAGAAGGCAACACAACAGATGTCGAGGACAGCTACAAGTACCTTGGAATCCCACAGTCTCTTGGGAACCATGAAGAGGCCACAAGGAAAGCAGCTACCACCAAATACCTGCAGAGGGTGAGTCCTGAGAGATCAGCTGAATGGAAAGAATAAGGTCCAGGCAATCAACACCTATACCCTATGTCATCAGATTCCCCACTGGCACAATAAGCTGGCCAAAAGAGGAGATAGAAGCCTCTGACATGAAGACTGTACACTAAGCTGAAAGAAGGAGGCCAAGGTATAGTGACCATCAGAGCCACTATCGAGAAGAAAACAGATCAGGAATGTGGCAAATACTTTTTCACAGCACTGTATTTGCCACTATCGAGGAAGAAACAACAAAGATCCATGACTACGTCAGGAAGATGGCCCCAACTTATGATACATAGAGTGAATACCTCAGGCAGCAGAAACCTGAGGAGGAAGAGGAGGAAAAACAGGAACCAAAGAGGTGGCTGGTACTCACAGATCCTACCAGTGGCTGGACAAGGCTGGACTTACTTAGACAAGTTCTAAGTAAAAGATCAATAGAGGCTGGGATCTACCACACCAGGCAGGACCCCAGGTGCAGGCTGTGGTGAAACAATTCACATAACAGCCAGGTGTAAGATGTTAGCAGGAAGGGCATATATGGAACGGCATATGTGTACAGCAACAATTGTAGTGAGTACGGGCTGGAGGTCAAAGTCAAAATGGGATACACACCGAAAGGTGGTCGAGAATGACCAGCTAAGAACCTGAGGGACTTCCAGATATGGGCGGACGAACTGGCAATGGCTGATCAACCGGACATAGTAGTGGTGGATAAGCAGAGGAAGAAGGCCATTGATGTAGTGATCCAAAGCGATGGCAACATCAGGAAACATCGTAAAAGAAAACTAGAAAATATGTGAAAGGTGAAGGCGACAGTGGTCCCTGTGGTTATTGAAACACTTGGGTCTGTGACTCCCAAAGTGGAAGAGTGGCTCCAACAAATACCTGGAACGACAACCAAGATCTCTGTCCAGAAGAGCTCAGTCCTAGGAACAGCTAAGATACTGTGGTAGACCCCAAGCTCCCAGGCCTCTGGTAGGGGACCCAAGCTTGGAAGGATCTAAAAGTTATCACTTAAAAACTGCATCTTATATTTACTTGGGTTATCTTTGTGTAATATTAAAATTTGTGTTCTGATCTGAATCATTTAATCATGCCACAAATATGCAAAAAAATCAGAAATGTGACAAATACTTCTTAACAGCACTGTGTTTGCCTGGCACAGTAGTTCAAAATCATAGTTTACCAGACCTGTATGATGTGTACTCATATGGACCAAAAATCAAATTTGAAGATAGATACGGACATAAGATTGACATAGATACAACTACATACTGTGTACTGTGTACCATGTGCCATTACAATTTAGCATGCTAATGTTTGGAGGTAGCATGCTCATGTTTACTAATTAGCACTAGACACAAAGCAAAGACTGATTTCATTTAGTTTTCCAGTCATTTGACAAAGTCTATTCATCTCTTATCTAGACTGTTTTTCCTATTAAAGGTCATGGGGCGCTGGAGCCAATCCGAGCTGTCAAAGGGCAAAAGATGGGGTACACTCTGGACAGGTCTCCAGTTTATCACAGGGCTGACACATAGAGACAGACAACCATTCACATTCACACATATGAGCAATTTTAGGGTTACCAGTAAACCTAACTGGATGTCTCTGGACTGTGGGATGAAACCTGAGTACATGAAGCACTGGGAGAACGTGCAAACTATTCAATTAACATTTAGGCTTAATTATGTGGGTATAGACAATGTGAAAGGGCTGTTTCTAGAGCTAACACTTGGGGGCAAATCAGATTCCCTCACAGAAATTAAAGGATGAAGTGCTGCTCGCAACCTGTGTGTGCTTACAGGGTGAAAGGCTGAATTCATCATGGTAATCATTTGTGATTTCCATTCATTAGTGAGTCATCGTTTATGTAAGTGGTGGCCTTATGCACAAGTGTGAACATAAATGTGTGCTTTACACCAGAAATTCACTCAGCGTCACTTTTAATGTCGGCCAACAGCATGAGAGTGTTAGACACTGTCAACAGGACAAAGAGAAGGTAGACAGTCGTGTGTGAAGCTTTTAATGCACTGTCCGTGTTTCTTACACGCCACTATGTTGTTACACATAGACAGTGTGCATATACAGCAGGACTAAACTAAAACTGTACATAATATCACTTTTATAGGCACTTTTTTACATCAAAAATCCATTTTCCTTGCACTATGGAATAACAATCATAAGTATTTATATGTCAGTTTCTCTGAGTACAATCAGACTTGTTTGTGTTTATATTATTATACTGGATTAGCTGTTTTCAAATTGGTGATGATAGCAAGCACCATAAAATTTTAAAAAGATAATAAAACACAGTTTTTCTTAGTCCAAAAACATATACATAAAAATAAATATGTGAAAAATGCACAAGATTAAAAGTATAAGAAGAGTATATGTAAAAGGTGATTCACCATACTGTCACTGAGTGATGGTATAAGGGAAATAGATGAATATCACATGTTCACTTTGTAAGATCTGTTCACATTGTCAGTGTCTTCATCTATTTTTATAAAGATCACATTTGTCTGAGAGGAATAACGTCATACAATGAGACATACCTTAATCCGACTGTTTCCTAATGCAAGACATTGGTGGAAAAATTATGGCTGAAATGGGGAAATTATACAGAGAAAAGATGCATTGGCACAGCTCTTGCTGCACTCAGTAGCTCTGACTGGATGCTTTAAAACGCTGTGGATCACTCAGAGTAATCTCTGCATTAATACCCATGATAAGACACAGCAAATGAGAGAATTGTTAGTCTTCAACTGGAGAAATGTTTAGTGTATGTTTAAGTTTAAGTAATTGCTATTTTATCTAATAAGCCACGACCAGTTAATGTGAAGTCCTAGCACTCAGATTCTGGGTCTTTAGCATATTAAGCACATTTACAGCATTCAGACTCTAGCAACATGTAAAAGCATGCTGTACAGCGTTATGCCACGATATCTCCACATTTAAACAAATATTATTTGTAAAACATGAGCGACGGCATTGGGATTTACAGTCAGTGAGAAACAGAAACAGTGGAAAAATGGGGGAAAACAGAAAGAGAGGTTGGCGGGTGCTATCTAAGAGCCTGTGATTCTGACCTCACAGTTATTGTTGTATCTGACTGACCTCAATTACCAATGTCAGGCCAGGGTAGTTGAGACCATTTAGGCAGAATTTATGAAAAGGATCACACGTCCCTAAATGCCACAGACTAGCTGGCATTTGAAAAAAGTTTTATCTCCACTCCACCAAAAGTCGCAGGCTGCCACTGGCCTCGGTGCCATCGCCATGCTGACTGTCAGCGCTGAGTTAATCTACAATATCACAGCAAGCTTTTGCTGACTATGAAATAATGACTTTCTGATGCATATCGCACCTCATTTCCTCTCATGGGAGAATTTAAATGCTAAATCTGAATAAGATCAGTGTTGTCTAAATACTGTATATGCATACATGATGAGGGATGATCGGTAGGGTTGTATAACCCAGCTTGCAGATTGCAGGTGAGTAAACAACAGAAAACAATCAATGATAATGATGTTGGTGGATATAGCAGCTTAAAAAACACACGTCATTAATATGTATCAGGAGAACAACAACAATCATCTCACCTCGTTGACCTTTGCTCCAAGGGGGGAGGGTTGCAGTAAAACAGATATAGAATATGCAGCAACCACAACATCCTCTGTATGAAGCATGGCAGCGGCATTTACGACCTGTTAAGACCTTACAACAATCTGACAGTGTGTAACGCATCACAAACTAAATTCAGCATTTAAACTTTATTTAGATTCATTGTGTATGGGAATTCCCATGTCAAGAAAAGATCCAGATCTTCCACTGTGTTACCATCAAGCAACGCGGTTTCTAGTGATCGCTTATCCTTTTAAA
>OMLM01009087.1:21544-50301 GCA_900302695.1 Helostoma temminkii | reverse complement strand
ATCAAAGAATCGGACTTTAGATCTGTGATTACTTACAATGGAGAAAGGTTGTAGATGTAAGGATTTAAGATAACATGATAGTATTATGAATGGTTTGTCCTAGGAGACTTCTGTTACCAACACTAACAGAGCAAGTTACCATAACAAATGAATACTGTAATAAACCCTTTTATTAAAGATAGATAAGAAATAGATGTCATGCCAAGTTATTCCCTGAACTTTCATTAGACAATCTGGTTTATTACAGGTTGTGATACTCACATGTATGACATGTAGGGAAATGGTACATTATCAGACTCCACACTGTGTTTACCTAAACACTGATGTAAAGGATTACAACTGTGCCTATAAAGGAGTCTTCATTTCCAATGTGCTGCTAACAGATCAAGGGCTGATTTACTATGATTCCAAATAATACTAAATAGTACTAAATTGCGGGTGATCTACTAAGAAATATTGGGTGATTGACCACAGATACAAACAGGGTGGAGGAGGTCGTACTTAAATGGGGATTTTGTCTTCCAACTGTCATGGAGTCATGTGCCCGTCATGTCTGTTTGGAGAACGATCAGTGTAAACGCAAGAGGAAATTCGATCCAGAGGAGTTAAAGTTAATCAGTCTGATGAGCTACAACAACCAAATTTAGTATTACATGAAGAAATGCACCAGCAGCTGCATATGTCACAAATATCATTCTTAAATTTCTTTTTATATCTTACTCTTTCAGTCACCCACACACATGCAGATTGCATCTGCTTTATAAATCACATTCTGTGTTTATTTCTTTTTCTCCTCCCTTTGCACATTTTTGAAGGCAAAGGTGCAAAATCCACAGCGTGAGCGATTTTGCCCATTTTAAAGACACAGTCCTCAGTGAGCACCCTTAGTGAATCAGCTTGTGCCTTTTATGCAGGCATTATCAAGTTTGTACATCCTTTACACCACCCATATCTTTAGTATATAAGGCCCTAAGTGGTTTGGCAATTATCCCCAGATTATTAACCTAATCTCAATCTGTCCACAACCCCACCTTAGAGAAGCAACATGTAAAACAGGAGGGAAACCAATGTACACAGACTCCTGGGCAGAGCAGCCAAGAAAAAAAACATACTAAGGTTGGCAAATCTGAATAAAAGGCCTTCAGCCTTGTCTACAATAACAAAAGAACATGCTATACTGGGTTGAGATAAGGTAACTGACTCGACCTTTGAGGAATATCCGGTTTCTTTGCCTTCCAGAAGTCTTGGGTTGCTTTAGCAGCATGTTTAAGGTCATTATCCATCTGCACTGTGAAACTGTGCATCAGTTTTGCAGCACAAGTGAGCCTGTTCCATTGGTAACCATACATGCCCATGCTATAACACTGCCTCCACCATGTTTGACATATCATGTGGTATGCTTTGGATCATGAGCTGCTCCCTTCCTTTACCATACTGTTCTCTTCCCATCATTCTGGTACAAGTTGATCTTTGTTTCATTTATACAGAGAATCTTTTTTAGATGTTTTCTGGCAAAGTCTTATCTGTTTTTTCTGTTCTTGAATGGTACCAGTGGTTTGCAACTTGTTGTAAACTGTATTTACATTCATGAAGGTGTCTCCTGATTGTAGGTTTTTACAAGACTACATCTCTCTTCTCCAGAATATTCTTGACTTCTGTTGATGTTGTGAAGGGTTTTTTATCACCAAGGACAGGATTCTTGGTCTTCCAGGCCTTCTAGTGTTGCTAAACTCACCAGGGCTTTCTATCCTTTAGAGAAGTACCAAACTATTGATTCAGCTATGCCTAAGGTTTTCCCTATCTTTTTGCTTTATGTTGTTTTTCAGCCTAACAATGGCCTCATTGGATTTCATAATGGTAGCTTCTGTGAAACAGATGCCAAATGCCAACTCAATACCTGATATCAATCCCTTTTAATCCCTGCTAAGACTTTGAGAATTTTTTATATTTTTATGTACTTAATGAGGGAATGGATTGCACCTGGTCATGTTAACTTTTTGTCAGATGCCCAAATACTATTGAGCCCTTGAAATGAGGTACTCTGCTTAAGATGTAATTCCTAAATGCTAAATGCCATATTTTTGTGAAACCTCTTAAAATAACGCTAAAAGTCTACACTTCACTCACATCTTGATTAATTATCTGTGGATGAATAAACTTTTGGTGCTTAAATGAGCATGTCTGACAACAGGATGATGTACTATATGTTGTATCTAGCAAAAACAAACTACATTAGCTATGCTGCAATGCAGGTGTAAATGCAAAAGTAGCATGGTGTTAACCTGGGAATGGAAGTATGTCTCTATATTTTCCAGTATCTCATTCAGCTTCACAAGGCCTCTGGAGGGTAGCTGACAGTAGATGGTCCCATCTGAGCAGACACTGCTGACGAACACGTTCATATAGGCGCTGTTCACCTGAGGAGTGAGATCAGCGTAAGTTTAGTGTTGCAAACTCACACACACGCACACAAATGTGTTTTCTGTACCTGTAATGGGCTTGCTAGTGTCCTGTCCTGCAAAGCTTTCATGCAGGCAGCATTGATGTTGACATCATCATCCTGTGACGTGTCATACAGGACGACAAGAGGGGTATGCCCTCTCTCTAGGATCTCAGCCAATAGGATCCTTCCACTTGCCATCATCTCAAACTTCTTTAGCACTTCAGTGTCCTGACAGAATGGCTCCAGGCCTGGATACACACACACACACACACACACACACACACACAGTTTCATATATTTGAAGTTTGAGGGCAAACAGGAGAATGAAACAAGAATGATATACTAAGAAAAGGTTCATTCTTGAATGTCCTGATCATGTACTGATTGGGACTCACCTGCCAGTTTACACTTGGTTGCCTGGAAAGGCAGTTTGAAAAACTTCTCATGCAGTTCAAACACTTTGGTTTTGCTGATCACCTCTGTGAAACCATGATCCACATAGTAGACCTACAGAGACAAAAGCATACAGCATGGGGATCACTATTATTTCTATTCATCCACACGTTTTATTTATCGTAATATATTTGCAGTAGGGGGTCGGTGAGCAGGACGAACTGGGATGATAGAAACCCATCCTATCACTTCAAATCAAGCAGCTAACTTTGAAATCTCTCTCAAAGTTCATCTAAACAATCTATATCATCTAAGCAACTTTGACCTCTCACCTTGACCTTGTCAGCCATGACCTCACAGACTTGTGCTCTCAAAATCTCCTCTTCTTCTTCAGCTCTGACAGCAACAAGTTGCCCAGAGGCTGGAGATGACAAAGGAGCTGGACTGCTTTGGTCCAGACCATAAAACTCCCTCATTTCATCCTCCATGCTCTCTTGGGCCTTGGAGTAACCCTCACCAATGTACCTGAGAGAGGATGTGAGATAGACAGTGGGAGATTTATGAATTGCTGCACTGTTCAGCACATTAACACCTACAGTTTTCTCCTACCTGAGTAGAACTCCATTGGTGTTGGTGGCCTCCACCACCAGCACAGAGGGGTACTCCTCTTTGGGGATCTGTAGAGAAGGCACTGCCTGGTTACTGAGCCTCCTCTCCAGCTCTTGCCTCACTTTCAGCTCACTGGTCGTGGAGTTCCTCCTATTACAGTTCTCATCCTGCCCTCCTCCACCAGTGCTGTTCTTCCTGTACAGGATGGCCCTCTTGGGGTTGTCAGGCATCGGGTAATCAATGGTGCAGATGTCAGACAAGAGGTGAAGATTTTCCAGAACATGTCCAGGCAGTTTGGTCTTGTAAATAAAGAAAATAAAGAAACGTATAACTATTAAGTGCAAGCAGCATGTGGACTAGGTTATTATGTACATTATACAGTATGATAGCATTTCAAAGTGATCCTGACCTTATAGGTGTCCTGGAACAGTTTAGGTAGTGCATGGGCCCATAGGCCATTGGAGTACTTCACTAGCAGTTCTTCTAATTTCAGCTTTAGGTCAGGGCTCAGGGTGGCAGGGGAGGAAGGAGGACTGGGAGAGGACGAGGACGATGGCGGAGACTGAGAAGAATGAGAACCAGAGCGAGACAAATAGGTGTTAGGAGGTTTCTGTTGAGCAGGGGAATGTGAGGGTTTGTCTGAAGGGGCAGTCGAGGCAAGGGCAGAAGTGGGGTTTGAGTTTAGGATGGATGGGGGTCGTGATGTGGTGGTCTGTTCCTTGGCGGGGTAGAGAAGCAGCTCTGCTGGGTTGCTGCTGCAAGTTTTCTCTACCTAATAGAACAAATTGAAAAAGCTCATTAGAAAAACTTTTGTTAGAAAAATAGACTGCACAGCTTTGTGATAGGTGAAGGAGCAATGTTTGTTATAATAGAAACATATCTAGTAAATAACCAAAATATAACGTACAGTGCATATGTGTGTCCAGGTCTCCAGGTCTTTGATGGCCTCAGTGGGCAAATCCTGTTTGTACAGCTCTCTGTATATCTGAGGCAGTTTCGACACCCAGAACCCATTACTGTACTTCCCCAGGATCTCCCTTACACGAGCCTGGACCTGCTGAGGGATGTACGGCTTTCCTTTACTGGAGCCAAGGCTCTCATTCAGATTCATGGGTGCTGGAAAAGTGAAAAAGTGAAGAATGATAATGAGGCATATTCACAACCCAAGATTCTCCATTTTGATGATCTGTAGATGGTCCTAATGGGTTTTCTCTAAATAAAACAACAGCATTTTCTAAACATGGGTCTCACATTAATTTACTCTTGACTCAGGGTTGTCTCTTTACCTACAGGAATCACTGTCTCTTAAACGGGTCTGTATCACAGCAAGTCCTTGACTGTTAAGGTCTGGACCCTTTAAAAGTGTCTGCCTTAAAACTATGCAGTTTATTACATTCCAGTGCTTCCCCCCGGGCTACACAGGCCATAGTTCCTCTTCAAAAGAGAAACATGACAACAAACACATCCTTATTTTAAGTAAAGGCTTGTGGGAGAGGAGTTAAAGAAGATGGAGGATCAAAAACATATATATAATTTTTAAAATTAAAATAATGTAAACAAGAAGATTCTTAAGAACAAGATTTAATATTTTAACACAATAAAGCACAGTCTAAAACTAGAAAAATGTCTTTTTTCTTGGTTGAGTCTTAAATGTTAATATCATATTGTGACACTTCCAGCGGGCTGGTCAGCTCTTGAACTGAAGTATTGTACATCTTAAATAACTTCTAATATTTTTGTACAGAGGACAACAGCAACACAAGTATTTTTAGCCTAATTAAACAAAACCTGTCCTACTTACAACTGATCTGTTGGGTGTTTCTGGAAAGGTGAGCGTGCACCTCCTTCTGAAAGCGTGATGGGAGGGTCATCCTCTTGTCTGACCTGGACACAAGAGGACACAACTGTTTTTCTCACTTTTTACCATCTCCAAATCCTTCATCTCTTGAGTACAATTAAATATTACATTAAAGATATAAGACATAGGACCTGGCTTCACCCAGCTCATTGCAAATCATTTTTATTTTATAATGTAATTTTTTGCTAAAGATAACTTGGACGAGAACAACTGAATAATGTGTTGAACAGTACAGGCACAAAACATATATGTTTATTTTAATTAAAGTGCATTTGGATTCAGCTTTTATTCAGTGTTGGCTGTCTCACTTCACTTGATGAATTTATCACTTTTGCTGCAAGGCACCCTATAGTGCAACACCTCTGAGCAAGCACACACACAGACAGACAAAGACAGACACGGAGAGAGACAAATGACAGTGCCAGCATACTGTCCAAAGGAAGATCTAAAGGGACACAGAGAGATGTGCTGATTCACTCTGTGTCGGTTTAGAAGCGTTAATCTACCAGAGAATAGAGAGAGGATTAGAAAGGGCTCACATCCCCCTGCTGTGGGCCTGTGTCCCCTCCCAGTACACCAGACTTCCTAGCCTGTTGCCCAGTTGTGCTGCAAAGGGCCAGCAGCACACAGGACATCCATAGTGACACAGACAGAAGACTGATGTCAGTTGTTTTCACAGTGGACAGACTAACAGAGGCAGAGATGGATGGAGGTGGAAGAACCAGTCAATGAGTTAAATTAATCTTGAATCATTGTTTATGCAATGCAAATAGATTATATCCAGTTAGTTAGTCAGCAACTTTACAACTCAGTAAATGTGTGTTATGGTAAATACGAGCATGATGAAGAGAAAGACTATTCCAGTTAATATAGATTTTAGAAAAGTATACTATGTGTGCCAATAACATGCAAAACAAAAGGAAGAGGAGTGAAAGGAGGACAGATGCAAACAGGGACAAACAGAAAGAGACCAGAATAATCTAGAGAGCTCATCATCAGCCCAGTGCTGAATAAGCAGCAGCAGGGAGGCTGTTTGCAGTCAGACACCAACCAGAGTTCAACCAGCCTCCAATTCACCACCAGCCTATTTTCATTCAGCTCAGACCACACAGGTGACAGACAAAGAGAGCACTGACAGGGAAATAGATAGAGAGAGAGAGAGACTAAGAAAGAAAGAAGGAAATATCATTACATCTCACACAGCACATGCTATTCTGAGTAAGTTGGCCATCTGCACATTCCTCCACTTGGACTTTTTTAGCATTGACTTTATTTGTCCTGTACCAAACACCATCAGACTCCTGACTTGAATCCAGCTACTTACTCCTTATAAACCCCATACTCTACGTATAAAGCAGCTACCTCACTCACTTCTCTGCAGGTGGGTTCCCTTTCCTGTTGAACGGGTTCTGACTGGACATCTTGTTTGAATGTGCTCCAGACTTGCCCTCTGACTGGCCGTCCCTCATATCCCTCATGTCCCTCGCCTGTCTGAAGTCTCCATGTCCAGCCCCTCGGCCTCCACCTCCTCCTCTACCTCTGCCTCGCCCACGGTGGTTTGGCTGCCTCAGAGAGGTTTGAGGTTTGGCTGTGGAGAGAGACAGAGTGAAAGCAAACAAGAGAAGCACAACTATGGACCTAAAATACACACACTCCCTGATTCAGCTAAACCTGATCCTTGAGACAGGGCAGCACATCTGTCTGGAGGGCACAGTGTCATAATCGTTCAATATCTGTAGACACAATGGATCTGATAAATAGCATCGCAGCTCCAATATCCAAGTGCAATATGGAGAATGAAAGAAAGCACCACACTGAGAGGACTGTTTTCCTGTGCTTATGCTCTTCGATTTGTTTAATTGCCTAACTGGAATGTATACATCTACACTATTATGGGGGGCTAAGACAAAGGGAACACTTATTTGTGTTCTCGCACATAATGTGAAAATATCACTCGCATGTCTGTGTGTATGGAGCTAGAGCAGGAAATCAATTATGTAATCTTAGCATAAACACTAGAGCCAGGGGTAAACAGCCAACTTCAAGTATACGCCTCCCATTTGTTAAACTCTGTAATTAAGTTGGTGAGAAGGAGAGGGTCAACCTGCACCCTGAGACTGGTTATTTTTACATCACATTTTCCGCATAGCAAAATACACATAAGGAACAATATTAAATCCACCAGGAGTCACAGCCTCATATACAGCAAGCTGCAATGCACTAGCCACGAGATGGTGTTAATGTTATGGCTGTTTTCTGTATAATATGCTCATCACTGAACTGCAGAGGTGCTGGTGTATTTTTTTTACTTTGGTGGCAGCTGGATCGGGTGTGTCCTTGTGTTTCCAAAATAACATATTTAATATTGCTAAAAAGGCCCAATTATTTAGTGTTAGAGTGATGCTGATGGGAAATAGACTGTTTGAGTTGGAGAGGAACATTAAAAGTATTAAAACAAAAATGGGAACTGCTAAAAAAACATACAAGTTAATACTACATACTTCATATATATGTTTTGTTTAAATCACATTGTTTGGCTACAATAAGATATAAATGGTGTATGATTTTTTACACTTTTGACTCCAGTGGAAAGAAAAAAAGTACATGTAATACCAACCAAACTTGTTTATAGTGAATTGTCCTAATTGAACTACAACCAGTCCAGTTCCTTATCATTTGATATAACATCATTCAGATACACAATGACCAGCATGACATCACATTTCTGCTATGTGACATCACTACTTTGTGTGCATAGCCCTTAGTCATTTCACTCCCACACTCCTTTTCCAGTTCTTCCTCCTACATTTACTCTTTTCTTCATCTCCCGTTTCTTCAGGGAGATCTAGAACTTTCTCCAGCCTTTCTTGCTGAATCTAATTAAATCTTTCCAGATACCAGACACAGCGAGCATCATTCTCTATCCTCAAAAGTCATCAACAGGCAATTTTGATTTCTCATCTGAATATTTTTTTTCTCTGCTTGGATATGCTACTTTTATCCTATGGGCTACTGGCAGTCAATCGGTTAATAAATCAGCCAATTAATTAATCAAACGTTTCAGGCACACATTACACAAACTCAGCAGTAAAACACACACGCACAGGCACAAGCTTAGTCCACATACAAATATAGGCAAGGACGAGCACTCACACACGCACTCGGAGCAGGTGCTGCGTCACCTCACCGGCATGGACACACAGTCCCTGGTCTGTCTCAGCATGAATACCAATATTCCATGCAGTGCAGGAAAGAACGAGAGTGTGAGAGATGAGAGGAAGAGAGGCTGATTTGTGAATCAACTGCCTTTCGCGTGCAGCTGAGTCTCAGCTGCTATAGGCTGTACAGCAGCTCAAACCTCGACACCCCCACCCTACTCTGCTTTCTTCTCTGTCATCTGTCCACCCCCTCCCTCCTTCTCATTTTAGCATCCTTATGTGCTTTTTTTTGCTGAGACTGCCTCGCTGCCACTCCTGCTCTCTCCTCCTTACACTTGCTTCTCTGGCTCTCTTAGGCAGAAGTGTGTATACTACAAATGGATTTAAAAAAAGAAAGAAATGTGTGTGCATGTTTCAGTATGTGTGTGGTGTCATATGGCGCTGTTTGCCATTTTCTGGCTTTCTGCATAATTTGCTTGTGAAATATTATCTAATGTTCAACAATGTCTCAAATATTGACAAACACAATTCGTTAGATGATAAAACACAAACAGTTGTGATTTTTCATGTATTTATCGAACACACCCATTAAACATACAGAGTTATAGGCTTCTGATGTCACTAAGCATCAACTGGAGTCATGTCTTAGCAAACTGTTTAGGAAGAACACACAGCAGTATGCACAGCGCAAAGAAAGAGAAAAGCATACTAACATAACATAACACAAAAAATTGTGTCTGAAGTGCGACTGAATTAAATTTGAGTTGTACCCGTACAGTATCTACCTGGCTTAACCAAGCTGTGTTGATATTACATAACCATGCAAAAAACACTGCAGCCTAATAAACCCACAAGCTTTAAAAGTTTCACGCCATGTCTCTAGTCAACACTAGACAGTTCTGTTGTGAATCAAGCTAACAATATGTCCTATTTCCACAAACCAATTGCCACTCAGACACACACACACACAAACACACACACACACAGACACACACACACACACACACACAGGTTTGTCCACTTCTGTGAGGTCCCAGCTAACCCAGTAAAAAACAAGACAAAACACTTTAAAATGTTAACCCTCATGGCTTCATTAAAATCCACTAAAAGTGGATATTTGTGTATTAGTTGGTCTATTACAGAATGGCTTCAGAGACACTAAATCTGCCTCTTGGAATTGGCTGGTCAAAGCCCAGACCACAACCCAACAGTGATGATGTAGAATAACCTCATAAAAATCATTCACACCAGAGTATATGGCTGAACTGCAGCTGTCCTGTAAGGAAGAATGGTCCAAAGCTCCTCCAGAACATTGTGCGGGTCTAATCCACAGTACAAGAAGTGTTTGGTTGAGAATATTAATGCCAACCAGGTATTACTGATGTCCAGCCAGGTATTAAAACACTGTTACCATTACTTTTTCCATCTACACTCCGTATAATTAATGAAAAAACAGCACCATTACTTTTTCTTGAAAAATGATCTGATTTAGTAGTTCTTAGGTAAATACCACCTCAGACCAATAACAACGTATGACTATCTTCATAGTGCCATTATTCATCCATCCATTTTCTGAACCCTTTAGTCCCCGTAGGTGCCGTGGGTGTGCTGGAGCGAGAGGCAGGGTACAGTCTTCAGTTAACCTGACTGCATGTCAAAATTAAGCCAAAAAGATAAAATAAAAATTCAGGCACTACTAAGTATCCCTTTACTGCTTCCATAGGAAGAGGGTAGGTTGCAGCCAGGTGACCCTTGATTAACTGATCATTAAATTACCTTGATTAATGGATATCTATAAAAGCAGGAGTTTTGACAGTTTGCTGGTCTGGAGTTCAGGTGTGTGTTCACACAACGGCAAGAGGGAAAGACATAAGCAATGGTTTTAGAGAAGCAATTGTTAGTTTACAAAAATCTGGAAAGGTTTATAAAACCATTTCAAAATAATCTGGAGATGATGCAAAGCATTCATGACAACTGCCAGTCTTCCCAGAAGCGGATGTTCCAGCACGTTCACCCCAAAGTCAGACTGTGCAATGCTCGGAAAAATACAAAAACACACTAGGGCCTACAGGCCTCATCAAAAGGAAAATGATCTGAAGCACACCAGTATGTCTACAGCAGAATGGCTGAAAAATAAAAGAATTACAGTTTTGGAATGGCCTAGTCACAGTCCAGACCTCAACCCAACTGAAATGTTGTGGTGGGAGCTTAAGAGAGCTGTGCATAAGCGAATGCCCAAAAACCTCATTGAACTGAAGCAATTTTGTAAAGAAGAATGGGCAAAAAAATTCCACATCAGTGTGAGAGACTGATAAAGTCATCCAGCAAATGATTACTTCAAGTTATTGCAGCAGGTGGATCTATATACTATTGAATGATGGGAGGTCCTTAGTATTGAATTTTTGCCTTTGTTTTTGTTAAATAAATAATACCAGAATGCAAATGTTATGTGTTGTTGATCTTCTAATTGTCTAATACTAAGATAATAACATTTTCAAAAATGTTTTACACAAATTAACACGGGATTAAAAGAGGGGATACTAACTTTTGCACATACATGTATTAGATACCTGTGTATCCCTGAACACTATACATCTGTCTGCTTGAGTGCATGTGAGTCTAAGATCCATAGTCTTAGTGCAAAAGGAACCGCAGGTCTCCCCAGGCTGCACTGCAGACACAGAGCTTTTTGGCAAAGCTGTATGTAATGTCATACCACTGCTACAGACACTAGACACCTTCTGGTTCTGTCTTGCTACCAAACTGTGGCACCTGTTATAGGAAGAGTCTGGAAAAGGTTTGTAAATATTCAAGAAATAGGGTGCTTGTTACGGATGCCAGAGATGCTGCAGGAGGAACTAAATATAATTCTAGGTCAAAGCTACTGGGACTGAATTTGTCCATCAGTTCGCTTTTCTGTTGTGTAAAAATGTAAGATAAAAATACACCAGAACAGTAATGCAGACATGAATTACTCGAATGAGTTGAGGTGCAATAAACAGACAAGATACTGATCGATAGTCCTATAAGATTATAGGTGGTTTGTGCAGTTTGTAAAACTGGGTTATATTCCTTTGTTCCATGTTGTAATGGTAAAACATTAACATCATCTCATTGTCTGGCTTATTATGCAGCAGTTGTAAAATAGTTGTAAAATCTTACCACTGAAGGCAAGTGGTGCTGCAGGTTTAACCCTCATCTGTGTGTTTACCAGGTGTGGTCGGCCCGTCTTCTTGGAGGTGCGATGGCGGGCCACCACCTTTGCTGTGTGGGCTGTATCATTGGCACCTGAGGCAAAATATATCATCTGAGGAGAGAGAGAGAGAGAGACGCATAGACATAATATTGTCAATAAGAAGTTACCAACTCAACCAGGAATTGTACAGAATTACTTAATGTCACTCTGTGGGTTTTGTTGTCAAAAACATTTCAGGTAAAGGGAAGAAAACTGTGCAGAAGCCACAGCTAGTTTAGCTATAGCTATGATCGGTTCATTAACACTATGTGTTTGCCTATGTGATGGACTCTTACAATATTTTGCATATATAACAGTATATCTAATGTCAATAAAAAAATATTATCAGCATCTGGGAGATAGTCACACAGCAAATTTCAGAGTTAAAAATTTCTGAGTTGATTTCATCTCTCAAAGAGTAATTTTAACACTTTCAGAGTAAAGTCTGTTCAGTTAGAGATGTAATTAAACCCTGTCCAGTCATTTTAGGACTTGTCAGCACCATAATGCAAGTGTCATGTAGTGGAACTAGTAATGTGTGAAACTGAACTTGGTGAATATTCTTTATAAAGTCTTGATGGGTGACAGTTTAGTAAGGCCAGACTGTCAATGTTTGACTTTACTTAATCAACTGTAACTTTTGTTAAATAAATACAGATTGTGTTTAACAGGAACAATAGGATAGGTTCACTAGCAGATTGGACATTTTAACTCTCAATCCAGTGTAACAAGTATTTGTCATCTGTTGTGGTGTTACAATTTTAAACTGTAAGAGTTAAAAGTAACCCTGAAATAACTCTTTCAAAAGTGTTAATTTAACACTTTTCTAGTGGTTCCCATATAAACACTGGCTGAATGTTCAGTGCAGCAGAGAAAATGATCTGCACTGAGAAGCAAATTGTCTCTGAATTAAATCTAAATGTACCCGTAATCTGAAACATTAGACCAAATACAGGCGTTCTGTGGCACACGTGAAACATAAAACATTCATTCTGTCAATGTTTGACATCAATCTTTCAAACCAACCATCCTGCCCCCACCATTCACACCTCTCCAGAGCGGCCACGCTCCGTGTGGACTACAGAAGGCATGCTGGTCAGCAGTGCGTCCAAGTGGTTGTGTCCCATCTGTTTATGTGGTATCTGCTCCCCGGTCAGCTCCTCGTACTCTGACTGCAGGCGTGACAGTGACACTCCGCCCTTATTGGCCTGGAGGATGCCCCGCAGCATCTTCTTCACCAGATCCACGTCAGCCATCTGAAACAGCAGCAGTTCCACACATAAGCAAGTAACACAACAAAGACTACCAAGACCACAATATAATCAACCAACTGCCAAACAAACCAGTTGTATAAGTAGAGTGATTAATGCTGCTGATGATGCAGACCCATTCACATTTACAATATATTACAATAGTCCTCCCTGTGGGCTAATGGCTGCCTGGTTAGGCAGGTTTTTTATTAAGCGCTTATCAAATTTCCAGAACAAACCTTGTATCACCTGTCTAATAATAAGCAGCTTTCTACTGCGGCCTGAAAACGCTTTGTTTGTAAAGCCACAGAGTTTTGCTGTGTTTTGTTAAAGTGCTCCGTGTTCCCTCTCCCTGCTGAAAACACTTTCACTTTTTATTTACCTGTAGGAAACTGACTCACTATGACCTCACAGTAAAATCAAGCCATAAAGGCTACATTAAGATACCGCATTGTTGCGTGTGATGAGAAAAACACTGGAGTGAGACTCCAGCAGACTCTAATAGGTCGCATGATCACAGCACAGCAGCGTAGCACTGTAGAAATGTCTGAAACAATCTTTGGTATTTGCTCTCTGCTCAGAACACACACCCAGTCGCTCACACTGCACAAGTCCAGCTCATCACCAGGTGATCTATCGCTTTTTACAGCATGGTCATTCACTGCTTCATGCTGGCCTCATTTTCCTCTTTAAGTCAGAGCACTGAACTGATTCACACATGTACATGAAGGATGTTTGGCTCTGACGTTGAATAGATGGTAAAAACTTTTAAAAAGTTGCAGAGTGAAATTAACAAGCGGAACAGATTTACTCTACTGGTTTTTAAAGATAATGTTTAAGGATTGAAACCAGTTTATGCCACTTGTTGATCTGAGCACTATGAATGACGTAACGCCACACACTTCGCCTCCACACCCTACACCGGGACTAAACTAATAGTAAGAAAAGGTCCCCTTGTCTTTTTTTGTTTTGTGAATAAAAAAGTCTTCATGTGGTCTTGACAGATAAAATGACACGGGCACAAAGCGATACACACACGGCTCAGTTAACATAATTGCGTGCACCATCGACTTAAATCCTCTTGTCATCGCCGGGACAAGCTCAAGTTAGTGTGAAGTCATTAGTGAACCTCTTCTAGACACGGGAAGCACTCAGCCTTCACAATAAAGCAGCACGGTCTCTGCTCAAGGCTTACGAGCAAGCATTTTGACAGTCACTATCGGAACTGCGGTCCCGTGTCCCTTCAGCTTGACGAGCTGCAGAACCAT
The DNA here is from genome assembly GCA_900302695.1 of Helostoma temminkii. Taxonomy (NCBI): domain Eukaryota; kingdom Metazoa; phylum Chordata; class Actinopteri; order Anabantiformes; family Helostomatidae; genus Helostoma; species Helostoma temminkii. The sequence continues at coordinate 36,087 of OMLM01009087.1, read as the reverse complement.
CCGCTGGGAGTGGGACAGAAGGCAAATCAACACCCGGCAAAACTCTGCCTGGACTGAGAGCTGTAAAAGTCCGTGAAAGTCATTATACAGGCTGCAAATGGCTCTACCTTGCTCTGAGCAGAGGGTGTGGTGAGGTCAGGACCCGCTCCAGTCGCTGTCAGTGCCGTCACCGTCGCAGGGCTGAGCCGCGGCCGGAGCTCTGTCCCCGGTGCCTCTGCCAGTCGGTCCAGGGACAGCCTCTCCTCCGCCACCTGATTGGTCGACTGTGCGAGGGCCTCCGTCTGCTTACACGTCAATATAGTAGTTCACTCACTGGCCACTTTATTAGGTACACCTACACACTCTAATGTAACCCAGCACAGCAGCTCTGCTGTTAACTCTACTTTAACAAGTTATAATGAAAAGGATGTAATTCTACTATATGTTTATTATTGAGGTCACAGTGGGTGATGGAGTCTTACTGCACTACATTATATTAAGACATGGTTCTACTGTTTTAACATCCCTGCTTACATCAGAGACATCATCTTACATTAGAGACACCTGTTAATAAAACATACTGCTGTTTAATAGTAATTCAACACACTCCGCTGTGAATAGACGTACAGTGTGAGTGTACATCCAGTATCCGAAGCACAAAACACAGGGAACAATACAAAGGATTCCTCTTGATTTATGCTACCAGTTAAAAGTCACACACCTTCTACTTCAATGTTTTTTCTTTATTTTTATTAGTTTCAACATTGTACATGGATACAGAACGGATTATGAATCTTTTAGGAGTTCCCAGACGTGGTAAGTATTTAGTGGCTTGTTTTTCTTTCGCTCTCCGGTCCAACTCATACCAAATCATCTCAAATGGATTTAGATCAGGTGATTGTGGAGGTCAGCTCATCTGATGCAGACTCTCCTGGTTGACCAAATAGTTCCTGTATAGCCTAGAGGTTATATAGGATGAAGAGTGTCCAAACTTTTTCATGTATATTTTTTATTATATTTTATATTTGTGATTTGGCTCAGTAATATTTGACAATGATATTTTGACTTTACATGTTGTAGTTTTCCCTTAAGTGATCCAACATATCAATTAATGCTGAGACAAATGCATGTTAAACACAAAACACATATTAGATAATACTGATCAGTACTATGTTACTTTGACCCTGTTGTCTCAACGTCGTGCTTTAGTCCACTTTAACCCTAATCCAATCATCCTTATCCATATTTGAATTGAAGTCTTAGTAAATATACAATGACTAAAGGTCTGTTAAGTCAGAAACACTAAACACTTGTGAAAACTTGCACAATCTTTAATAATGCATTAATAATGCAGAGTATAATGTATTGTTCTAACTTCCAAGAGGAAGTGTTTGCACAACTGTGGCTACAACAACAACTATAAGATAAACAACACTTACCAACCTCAGTTGGAGGATTATAGTGAACTTCCATGAAGACACTGTAAACAAAGTTAAAACCACAGTAGGAGAGGCCACTCCACCCTGCAGGGGGCCTTGCAGTGACCACTAGGAACGCTAAAGTCCGGTAACCGCTCAGCTTTGGGCTAAGTGATTACCGGAAGTGACCTGTCAGAAACGGAAGCGGCTACCGGTTTACCAAGCTAGCTTGGCAAAAAAACAACAACAGAGGATTATCTGGATGAACACCCCAAGAAGCTATATTTAAAGACAGAGATCACGTATATGTCAGGTAAGCCACCCTACAGAAAATAGCAAGCCTGGTACAGGTCTACAGCAATTCTCTTTCTGACTTTAGTTTGCTTGCTGGCTTAATTGTATAGTTAGTTTTGACGTTAAGGTTAGCTAGCTAACGTTAGCTACAAAGCTGGCTAATACTGCTGGGTGTAACGGTAAGCTTAACTCAAGTCTAACTAACGTTAATGTTTCAATTATAATATATGGCAAAGTCAGTCTTAACAAAGCCAGTTTGTGTATTTCTGTCCAGGTAATGGCTGTCACGCTAGTTCAAGCTAACTAGCAAGGCAACGCCAAGGCAGAATAATGCTAGCATTAGCTTGATGAGCTACATGACAATTCTCCCTGACGTCTTTGTGCAGCCTGTTCTGTTGACGTTAAAGCTGTTTAGTGCTTATATTTAGTCCAGCGTGGCATAAAACACATTTAATAACCGGATTTCTAAATACTACTGAAAGAAACATTAGTTAGTTCACCATTGTTTGTGACGTTAGCTAACATTAACCGACTCAATGGAAACATTAACACTTATTTGTTGGCTCGTCGTTATGTCATTGATGTAACATGACAGTATAGCCAACAAAAGCTAAGACAATGGGTTGTAAACACATGACCACTAAACAATTAAGTAGTTAATCTTACACTAATCAACGAATATCTACACTTATTGGCCACTTTATTAGGTACACCTGCACAATCTAATGTAATCCACCACAGCAGCTCTGCCATGAGTTCTACTTGTACAAGGTTATAATTTCTCAGTGTTTAACTTCAAACTGTCGAAAGGATATAATTCTACATGTTCATTATTGAGGTCTTAGTGGGTGGTGGAGTCTTACTGGACTACGTTATATCCAGGTAAGGTGTGAAGGGAAATCAGGATGGAAGATAAATTTGAGGTCTCTTACCAACTTTTCTCAGACTGAAGAACCAACATGGTTCTTGGGATCTTCCAGCTGATCCCTGCATATTCTCTTTTCCATACAGACCTCTAACCAGTGCCTGCATCTCAGATTTGTGTAGCAAAAGATCCGCTGCTGTTTTTGTTACAGCTGTCAGAAAATCAATTGACCAATCACAGTCTAATAATTAGGGGCATTAGGGAATAAAAACCAGGACATTGTCTTCCTACATAGCTTTTTAGTTATGATCTTGAAAATTAGTTGTGTTGCATTTCATCCGGAACCCAACTAAACTGTAGGAAATTAGGGGCAAAATGCACTTTAAAGAACAGCCTCACTAAAATAAACTGATGCACATACTGGAATAAACTACTCAAGAAGGGAAACAGGTGAAGCTATCGCTGCTTGCTGGCCATAAGTTTATGGTGTTTGGTACTGAGACATTTGTGGTCTACTTTCACATTCACATTGAGCTCATAACAACAAACTAACTCCAACTCCACAGAAGGAAAAGAAAAATACTACAGCTAGAAAGCTGTAAACTCACCCTTCACCCTTGAATTTCTTTGTAACTAGACCTGTATTATTATGACAGATTGAATCCCATTCCCTTGAGGATATTGTCTCTGACAGTTACATGTTTTTGTTAAACTATTATTTAAATCTCTCTGATCTGTGAGCCAAAAGTCAAAAACTATCATAAAAGCACCAGAGAGACCTTGACAAGCACTTCACCTGTTAGAGTTTTCAAATTCAGCATCAGTGCTGTCCAAGAGGCACATTTCTTCCTTTGCTAAGGATATCATATTTTTTGTTATGAAAAGTGTTTGTTTGGCTTTGGTGGCCTGAGACACAAATGTTTATAGGCCCCTCAGGTATTGTAAAATCACAGGATACTGTTTTTGCAGGGTTAACGAATCCTTAGAAAAATTTGAACTTTGACAAATGCCAGTTATATGACTATTGTAAGCACTGCACTGCAATTTCCACAATCACTGTAATTTTACAGCAATTACCAATCTGATCAAATGACTCACATCAGCAAACAGATGCGCTGCGATCCTTGCAGGTTTTCATGCCACAGGGTGATGTTGCAAACCCAGACTTAAAAATAAAATAATCCTGCAGGGAGAGTGCACATGTAGTATGTTGCCTAGCTTCCTGCTTGCTAACACTAATCCAAAGGCGGTGTGGATTTTCTGCCTCTTGCTGCTTCTTGCCTCACACCCCTGCAGGGCTCTCAGATCCACACTGGCTTTCCCAGTCACACACACACACACAGAAACATACACAGATGAGCACACGATAGGCTATAAATATTCAGGCCAGGATCGGCAGTATGTGCAGCACAATGTACGCCAGGGACAGAACATACACTGTACTCATTTCAACCCTGCCACCAAGATCTTGGTCAGCACTTTTCAATGGGAAAAAAACCTTGCACATCTGCTTATCTGATGCTGTTCATTTAGGCAGACTTGTCTATAAATGTGTTCCACGGAGCCCCAACGTGAGCATCCCTATCACTAGTCCTATTGGCTTGCACAGTCCTCATTAGATGTGTTAGCTGCTGCATGACAAGTCAGGCTTCAGGTAATGTGAGGGTGAGAGGTGCTGTTTGGAAAGCACATGTGCAACACGGTTAGTCACATTACACTATGGCAGACTGTTATGGTGAATTAAAGGCAGGACACAAATGGAAGCAGAGGTCAGTAAACATTATTAATGCCAAGATACGCTCGTCTATCTGTAGACAACAGAGGTGCATGCTGAATACAACAAACTAGCTGTTATCTGCCTTGTTGTGTTTTCAAGCATTCCCTCAATGACTCAAGTTTGTACATTTGAAAATGTACAGAACATTTTTGAAAGTTTGAATTATGTAACTAGGGTATAACGGTGTACGTAGCATTGTATGAAAGAGGTAAAGGCAGTGAAAACTGGGTTAGTGCCAGTTACTTCAATGCCAGCAGCTAAATAATCTGTAAGTTTAGAAGTTGTTCTTATATGGCACAGACAAAAAGAGACTGTAGTTCTGCCTAATCTTTTAACCCTGCTACTTACATACAAAAGGATTTAATGTCAAAGTTGGGACTGATTGGACACATCTTATCTGCTGAGATTATTAGACTACTTGAACCAGAAAATTTAAACATTCATCTACACAAGTATATGCTATATCATGTCAGTAAAAACACAGTTAAAATCCAATTAATCAAACCAATCAATGGACAAATCAAACTAATGAATGGTATGTACATTTGTGTACCTAGAGAATGACATTGCTATTTGATCTGCCAACATCCCAACATGATTTACAGTGCCTTGCAAAAGTATTCATACCCCTTGAACGTTTTCACATTTTGTCATGTTACTACCACAAACCTAAATTGATTTTATAGGGCTTTTGTGTGATAGATCAACACAAAGTATTGATACATGGCATTTAAGATTATTTACAAATAAAAATCAAAAAAAAAAAACGTGGTGTATTACGTAAACGTATGTATTCAGCCCTGTTTACTCTGACATCACTAAATAAAATCCAGTGCAACCAGCTGCCTTTTGTAAATAGTCTGAAGTCTACCAACTTCTATAAATACAGCTATTCTGTGAAGGCCTCAGTGGTTTGTTGGAGAACAAACAGCATCATGAAGACTAAGGAACACATCGGTCAGAGATAAAGTTGTGGAGAAGTTTAAAGCAGGGTCATGTTATAAAAACATATCCCAAGCTTCGAACATCTCAAGGAGCATCATCTCAAGGAGCATCATCTCAAGGAGCATCATCAGCATCCATCATCTGAAAATTGAAAGCGTAGACATGGCCAACCACACTGACAGGCTGGGCAAGGAGAGCATTCATCAGCAGCCAAGAGACCTGTGGTAACTCTGGAGGAGCTGCAGAGATCTACAGCTCAAATGGGACAATCTGTCCGCGGGACAACTATTAGTCGTGCACTTTGTAAATCAAGCTTTTATGGAAGAATGGCAGGAAGTAAACCTTTGTCGAACTAAAGTAATAAGAAGTCCCATTTGTGGTTTGCCACAAGCCATGTAGGGGACACAAACATGTGGAAGATGTGCTAGATGTGCAAAACTGATAGAGACATACCCCAAAAGACTTGCAGCTGTGAATGCAGCTAAAGGTGGTTCTAGTATTGACTCAGGGAGACTGAATATATATATATATATATATATATGCACACCACACTTTTCAGATTTTTATCTGTAAAAAATCTTGAACATATTTTGTTCATTCTTGAACTCACCTTTTTTTTCCACAATTATGTAATAGTTTGTGTTGGTCTATCACATAAAATCCCACGTGAGAAATGTGGAAAAGCTCAAGAGGTATTAATTCTTTGGCAAGGCACTGTATATGAATCGTATGAAATTTGGTTGAGTTTTGCTGTTGCAACAATACCACAAAGAATGGAAGGCTGGATGTTTCAACCATCTGTTACTTTTGGCTGTTTAGACCTCTGTGATGCTTGTTAAAACTCACAGACTCTCAGCCACAGCACAAATCGTTCGGATGTCACAGCCGACTCAGTGAATGGATTTACAGCATTGTGCAAATGTTTTTGGCACTACAAGTAAAATGAGATGATTTCAAAAATGACTTCTAAGGTGCACCCGTTTACTGTTCTTTAACATACTATACCATTATGTTATTCCAAGCATCTAGAGGATAGATAGATAGATAGATAGATAGATAGATAGATAGATAGATAGATAGATAGATAGATAGATAGATAGATAGATAGATAGATAGATGGATTTACTACTACTTTTATATTTTCAAATTAGTGTGGATACTAAAAGTGGGATTACTCCGCTGCTTGGGAATCATTGTCCAGTCCGTTCTGTTAAATATTTTACTGCTTTCTTAACATTTTAAGTTTCTATAGGTTCCCATAAAACGGCTGCACACTTTATTTATTTTGTGTATATATTTTAACTATGATCATGGTACATTAAGCACAATTTCATAATTTGTGTGAACAAAAGGACAGAGCTGTTTACCCAAAATGAAAACTGTCATTATCTGCTCATCCCTGTCAGTCACATCATACCACCTCCAAACCAGCCTTCTCTATCTCGTACCCCCGCAGGCATTTCTCACATATGTACTTCAACAGTGACTTAATGAAACGCCTACAATCACTTACCAACAGCAGATGCCTGCCAGTTGTGCTGCCAAGCATAAAAATTACCATGTTGTTTTCCTTGATAATAGTAGCTGCTAGCAATATATCCCCCAATTTATAAAATACATTCTAAACTAAAATTCATTTTGCACAGCTGACCCATTGTAATTCTGTTTTTTTAACATGAAAAACAGTTCAGCATTACGGGGTGTTAATCTACCACAACAACTTTATAACTACTGTAAAGTATGGAATTTAAACAAATGGCTTGTTTTTAGCCATTTTTGAAAAGTAATGTGATGCTGAGTGGTGTGTCTGTGTTTTTATTTGAGATGTTACTCTTAAGTAGGGGAAAAAACAAAAAAATTTAAATAATTAATTTATTTGCAACCTACCAATGCTGGAAAATGTGGTTACAAAAACAGCAGATGTGTGTTTATTACAAACTGTATGAAACACATTTCTCTTGAGAAATGTCATTTTGAGATTTTTCGTGTGAAATATGAGACACCACATTGTGAAATTGTCATTGTCATCGTGTGTGTGTTTCACACATAAGACATGAATCTCACTGCATAATTTTTTCCATAATTATTCTATTCAGTATTTGTCAGTGGGTCCCAACCTATCCGGCTTATGGCCACATAAAAACAAAGCTTTCCTCATACACTGGTTATATCCTTAAATTGTAATAGATAAGTTTTCTCACATTTTTTATTATTTTATTTGTAAGATTTCTACAGGACTGAAATTGTGTAATATTCATTTTAAGAAGTAAGAAATAACAGAAACTACCAAAACTACAAACTACCTGTTCAGCCAAAACAGCAGACAGACATTTAGCAACTAGACGGTGAAAACTGGACCATCTAACAGCTAAAGATCCAGATATTTCATTCAAGAGTTGATTGAGACCAAAAGCATATCCAAAAGAGAAATTTGAAGAGAGTAAGAGAGTAAGTAAAAAGAGCATTAGACTACAAGTCATAGGGTAAAAGCAAACCTCACTCCAAATCATTAAATCTGTGTTAATGCTGAATGTGTAAATAAGCATATTCATTAGTGCTGCACTTTCAATTTAATCTGATCACAGTCTAATATTGCAATTGTAATTGCGATATTAGATTGTGAGATTAACGGCAAAAGAATGAAATTTAATTAAATAAATTTAAAGATGTGTGGACGTGATGTCCTGTTCTGAGTTTTGTAAAGTTTGCTCATTGCCTACGCTGCTAATCAAGAGATATTTAAGCTCATGTGTCGCTACTTTACATGAAGTGAGTCAAAATAAATGTGTCAGCGAATGTTGTGCTGAGGCTGTGGCTCCTCCACTGTCTGTGTTCAGTGTGTTTCAGGAGCAGCAGCCTGAATGACAAACAATACTTTATCCTAGTTGTTGTAAACTGTAAACCTGTTCTCCTTTGATTTTGTTCAACTTAAATTTATCCTGACCACAGAGTAACTGTGTTTAGGTTTGATCTTATTCTTAGTAGCGTGATAATTACAATTTGGATTCACACCATAGATGATTGGAACTACGCGAGCCTCATTATTAATTTATTATATTGCAATCACAATATTGTTCATAATAAACAAAATGTGACTTTACCAAATAGTCCCTCGTGTCAACTAAATCAACACAGTGAGTTGATTTACATTATCTTGTTTCTGCTGTCCTCAAGTTGCAAATAATGATACTTTTAAGTGTTTTTGAAATCCCTCAGGTTTTTTTTGATTAATCAGAGCCATGGCTTCTTTACGAGGTTTAATAATCAATTCTCCTACTTCAGGTCAGACTTTGATCAGCCCTGAACATGTTTGTTGCTCTGACCACACAGAGCAACACTGGTGACACAGCTTTCTAAATTAAACTGTGGCAAATGAAAAATAGGTAAAAACTTTGAATTAAGACTTGTAGATTTGTGTTTTTCTCTAGTGGTTTGGTTAAAAAAGCAATTACTGTGAAAACTGCAAACCTGATCAATTTGATTTATCAAACATGGTTAACAGCTTGAAACCTCCTGTTGGAGAGAGAAAAATCAATGTTATTATTAAATTTGTTACTTAAATTTGAGTAACATTTTAAAACAAGATGAATAGTTGTTTTCATATTGACTGATACAGTACATAAAAGTGACCATAATTCACATACAATATAATATAAAATATAATATGTATAGTGCTACTTTACACGACTTGCACTGATTTAACTGTCACATTTTTAGATAAATGTTGTGATGTTGCTATTACACAAGAGAAAAAAGGTGCATATTAGCAAAAGAGGAGTAGCAGTGTTCACTTCTCAACTGTCTTGAACCACCAGTGGTACCCTGCAGAAATTGTTTCCCCCCATTTATTTCACACTTTAGTTGTGATGTTTGGAATTTTTATTGGCAGTGCCAGTCTGGTTGTTGGCCTGGGGAGGATACCACGTTTCTCCTCCCATACAGACCTGCCAACCACCTACCTGCGAGAATATCCAACAAAGCAGTGCAGACACGTTTCTAACCTTCTTCCTACTTGCATACACGACCAAATGTGCTTGTTGGAGAGGCTGGTGTGATTAAAGTAGTGTATGCATCCATATATGGTTAAATGTGAGAGCAGAAATGTTCACCCACATCTCACTCTCGCAGTGATTCAGAAACAGCATCTGTGTGTAGCTTTATGAATCTGAACTGAGCATCTCTATCATTGTATACACACACAGTTGTAGGTATGAACTTGTAGGCTGCAACTAACATTTTTTCTTATTAATTAATTAGTACAGTGTCTTTTGGCTGCTCCCTTTAGGGGTTGCCACAGCAGATCATCCGTCTCTATCTCACTGTGACATCTATGAAATGTCATAATAGTCATAAATGCCTTTCACTACTTCCCAGAGAGTCTAACATGGCATCTTCAAAAGTCTTGACTGCTTTGCTGCTGTTGCTTGACCAATGGTCCAAATCCACCTCTAAAGCTGCAATACGAGTTATGTCCTCATTCTTAACTCTGTGTGTAGATTTTTCAGCCTGTTGATGTGAATGAATGAATTAACCCCTGTCCACCAAATACTTAAGGTGTTAAAGATATATGTTGGAAAATCATTATACCTAAGCAAAATGACAGTTAACATAATAATAAATCATTTAATGCCCAATATTGCTACGACATTCATGTTCATGAAACTGTCATGCCTAAACATGATGATCTGTCCCCTTATTGCCCTCCTTTATTACCAGCCTATGAGCAGAGGTGTGACTTTATGAGCCCAGACATCACATCACTGCCCACTCAACAGCTGCACTTGCAGAGTCATGCACATACATTTTCAGAAGCATGTGTCAGTTCAGTTGAACCAACAAACAAGCAGGTGGTGAAGGGCACTTCAGTTATAAAGGGCCAAACTGCAGTGACTTCAGCTCAAACAGGTACTTAACTCTGAACATTACACTTCATTTCCAGGTAATTTCCAGCCATAAGAAACAACAAACGTTGATTTGACATCTCTTTTTCATATGCATAAACTTAGGGACTCAATCATGTGTGTGCTGTAGTTGTCCACTGTGTTCAAAGGCAACAGAAAACTGTATTAGGTTAAAATGGCTCTAAGTCAAAAAAACTAACTGTGTAATCCAAAGTAAACGCCACCTCTGAAGTTGCACTTGTGCTGCTGCTAAACCCGACTGACACACAATACACCAGCAGAAGTTAGAAAGTGATGACAGCCAACTTTTATTTGGTTACCATGGCACTGCAACCATCTTTTAGTTTTAGTCTGTCACTGTGCTTTGCTGAGTCCTCCACATGGCTGGCCCACAATACTGTGTCTTGTCAAACAACTGAATTAATTTGTCCGTCACAGCTCCCACAGCGTCTCCTGTCTGTCCTGAATCATGCCTCTCTCCGAAATCTTCATTTATTTTCTTTCACAGTAAGATCTTAATGAGCAGTGTCACTCTAAAGTCTCAGTTAATAGTGAGTTTATCTTAATGCCTATTCATTAGCAGTGAATGGAACATTTGCATCCTGGAAATCCAATAAAGCAGCAGAGTGTTGACTTTTTTTTAACATCTTGAGGAAACATGGCAACCTCACCCATTTTCTAGCAAAAATCAAAGCTAATGCCCTTATAGTTTTTCCCACCAGTGCAGTCTCTTTCCCAGATGGCCAACTTCTTACTTTCTCCTCTCCAGCTGGCTGCTTTGTGCTTTTTAAATGGGCGAAAGATGCATCAGGCACATCTGTCCATCCCTAGCACTGAGTTGGTGCAGAAAAATGTGTGTTGTCAATCTTCCCAGTTTAAAAAAACATATGTGAAAACACCCTTCAAGCACAACTGTAAGTGTAAAGCTGAAACTTGACATATTTTAGTTATTACAAATCTGTAAAACTGCCCAGCATGAACATGAGTGCAGTGAGTCATACATTGGCCGTGTTCACCTGTTTGGGTTGACTCAGCTCACCTCAACGCTGCACTTGGCAGTTTGCAAGTATGAATAAAGAGGATATAAGTCACAGGATGCCACAGTACAGTGATATTAAATCTGCCGTAGCATGATATGGACACGCAGAGAAGGGTTAGTTAGGTTGTTGCATATTGTGTTACAGTTGCATTTTGGGGATAAAAATAGCAGTAGTCACATCTGTGCATAACCTGGGGGAAGAGGGTTTTATTCATCTGTTACTGATTATAGCAGTGGTGTCTAACCGTTTTGGCTTGTGACGCCTCATCACAGGTTTTACCTTCAGACTTGTGAGCAGTTCAACCAAAGAATCAGTTCTCTGAAGTTTGTGAAAGATTTTTAGAGACCACAAGAGAGACACTGTACTCATCTTGTGACCATCCAGGTTGGTAACAATTCTACTGATTTATTCACTTCCTGTCAGTGTAGCACTAATAATTATTATGATTCTGTGGTTGTACTGTTCACTGCTCTGAACGTGGTATCCTACGGAGGCCCTAAAGGGACATGGGCAAAAAAAAAAAAAAAGTTTCTTGTGCTCACGAGAAAGTTACTCGTGCTAACGAGATAAGTAACTTGTGCTCACGAGAAACATATTAACCGGAAACAAATAGGCTAAGTTCAGATGTAATGCTCTCCTTTCTCCTTGTGTTCAAATGCAAATACAGGAATTAGAACTTTATTTTAATCTTGATCTTAATTTTAAGTATATCACAGCTTTGCTTGCTTGTCATCATCAGTACAATGTATCCGAACTACAGGCGCGTTACTTATAAGTGTTACTTATTCTCTCGGCAGCTGTGAAAATCTAAGAAACTAGTTAATCTGTGGCTAACGTCAAAACTAGATCATTTAGTGATCGTTATAAAATGGAAGTTGATGTAGCATACGCTTCTAGCCACACCAACAGCTGCAGCCACAGCTATTTTCTACTAAGACTGGCTGCAACGCGGCTCTGGCTGGAGCTGATGGCTGACGTCTAGTCAGTGCTTGTGGTTACACTGGGAGCTTCGCAGCGCGTCCCAGGAACGTCTCTCCACTGTGCACTGTTACACTTGCAGAATCTAATTCTGAATGAAGTTTCTTCTGGCAAGCTTATGAGAAAGTTATAGTTACAGATTAGTTTAGTAGTTCGTACAACCACGGGCTGTAGCTGCAGCCAGAGGTAGATATGGGCAAGACACTGACATGGCTGTGGCTACAGCTGGAGCTCGGCCCTGTAGTTTGGCTACAATATACTGGTGATGACTAGCAGGCAAAGCTGTGATATACTTATAATTAAGTTTCTCGTGAGCACGGGTTACTATCTCGTGAGCACGAGAAACTTTTTTTTGTTTGTTTGTTTGTTTTGCTCATGTCCCTTTAGGGGCTCTGTAGTTTCTGTAGCTTCTGGCAACAACAAAAACATATGCATGAATCATTATTAAACACTATTACTAATACATACACTGGAAAATAAGCCATGCCATTTTTGGAGATTCTCAGGCTGCTCTGGCTGAAAACATTTGTCACTTTGTCTTATGTTTTAGTGTTGTTTTGTGTGAGACAAAGTCATACTTAGTTAAGTTGTTTATGTTGTTATTATCTATGAACAGGTCCTACATTGTGTAAGTACAGGAGGTGGTTATGCTGCAGTTTTTTCTGTCACACTCTGTTAGTGTCACACGTGCATTTCTAGTTGAGACATAATCCTTTCATGATTTCAGTCTTTTTCTTACTTTTATTTGCACTTTTGCACAAAGAGTATTTGCACTTAAGACATTATGTGTCTTCTGAGTCTGAGGGAGAGACAGCTCCTCTTTTTGTGCTCTTCTATTGTAGATCTCCTCCTGCTCTAATGTCAAAAATCCTTTTTGATTTTAATGCCTAGGTTTATCTACTTCTTCTTCATCTCTGCCTCATTTTGTACTCTACACTCAAATTGCTAGCACTTCTTTAAGGAACTGCCTGAGACAATATCTGCATCAATTTAGACTGACCGCTGTAATGCAACAGTATTAATACAGTAAAGTGTATATAAAAGTACTCAACAATGCTGTTGCTGCTGTTGTTAAGGCAAACTATTACTCAAGATATAACCTTGGTTCTCATTATTTCCTCCAGTTAGACAGAAATACAGATTGGGTGCTTTAGGCCCTTTAAAGTTATAGTAATTTATCATTATAATGTATTTACAGTATCTATATATAGGAGCTGTCATTGTTAGTAACAAAGTCTGACGCCAGACTTGTTATTATTATAATATTATTCAGATTGTTATCAAATGCATTAGTGATTCATAATCACAATTGCATTCACTGGGTAACAGAACTCTAAACATTTCCTGCTGAAAATAGCAAAACACAGAGTAGGTTTTAATGTGAGACCAACCCCAAGGTTATCACTGACCATTACTGTTCATCAAAAATCCTCTGTGAGTTATTTGGGCTGCACACTACCATGGGAAAGGCAACTTCACTGTGTCTGGTTGTGTGGAAAACTTGAACTTCAGATTTTAGTTGCTCCTGGCATGAAAAATGGAAAAAAGTCAGTTTATGACTGACCTTTATTAAAACAAAGCAAGTTTGCTTGGCTGATCTGTAAACAGATACACCAGCTGTTCTTTGGTTGTATTTCTTACAGTGTATATGCATTTCATAGCTACATGCTTCATTAAAGTAAGTGAAACTACGAACCATGAAAGTAGAGCAGACATTTTGTGTTTCTATGTCTATTTCAACATAAAATTTCTTTCAGCTGTAAGAATTTTTACACATATTTGTTTGTGCCAGAAAACACAGCATCACAGCAGCCAGTTCATACCTGTGGTCATGTACTGTACATGTGATGCACTACATACAGTGCTTCCTGAATGCATAGCCTGAACAGCAGAAAAGAAAATGATTGTAATAATTTTGCCTTGACAGCAGAAAGGGAATAATTGCTTGGCATCTCTTCAGGACAGCTCATTCAAACATTTGGACTTCATTAACAATAAGGAAAAGGTGAAAGAGGCGGCAGGAAAAGACAGGCTCTGCAAACAGCTGATGAGGACTACAAAAAAAAGTATTTTTCTTTGTGCTGGAATATTGCTTGATTAGACACTTACGGTTAATTGCAGTGGCATAAAGGTACAAAAAATTACTGGATTGATTATGGGCTAGCTTCCCAGACCGTCATTAAATCTCACTCCGGATTCAGTGGAGAATTTCTGTTGCCTCTGTGTCTCAGTGTTTTCAAAGTGCTTACATGAAAGGCAGAACTACTGGGACTTATGTGATGTTTCTTGCACAGATGTTATCTTTGGTTTCCTGTCTGTTTTTTTGCTTTGTTAGGATTATTACAT
>OMLM01009087.1:0-18055 GCA_900302695.1 Helostoma temminkii | reverse complement strand
TTTTATAATTTCACCAGTACATGCACACAGTGACATCATACACCTTGAGTATTTCAACATAACTTATGGTCCATATGAACTTTAGTATTACTTTCTCTATCAAACTTAATAAAATCTACAGTGGTATTTTTTGTTTATTTTATATAAATGCTTCAAATTAATATTTCCATTACCATTTAATAATTTATCTTTCAATTTAACAAACAAAAGCAGCACATCATAGCATTGAAGAGGTGTGAACCAGAGAAATACATCCATTTATTTAAGTGGCAATAATATCCTTAATTTACAGTTTATATTTTAGTCTGGGGCTCCACTATTACAATATTATACCATTTTCAAGTAAAAAAACTGCGTGTTATAATCCCACTTTATGCAACAGCTCCTCTGGCTTTTGAGATTAAAAAGACTCCTTCGAGCCCTCCCCCCTTCCCACACTGTTCTAATTGGCCACCTCATGAAAGACTTCCTGTGGGCTGAACTAACCCCAAAACAGTGGATGTCGGCAGCCGGCCTATCTGTTGCTGGCTCCGGATGCTGTCTCAATAAACTATAGAGAAAGATGTCTGGTCCACATATAAACACAGGCTAAACAGTACATTTTTTCAAGCCTACTGCCCAAAAATAACATGCAGTCCACTAAAGCAATACTTTTACTGTTGCACAATTAATTTGTAATGATAAAATGGCAGTGATGTTGTGTTGTATCTTATATACACAATGCTACATATAAAAGTTACATTTAGGATTTTTTTATTTTATTCACATATTGATTGGAAAACAGCACTTTTTGTAGCTTTATCTTCATAAATTAATATAGTAATAATACAATACATGTAAACAAATAGCCAGACTTCCACACTTATGATGTAAGACAGTTTAGGATTTTGAAAAAACTCTTGAGAATAAAGTGAAACACACACATTCACCTCAAGGTTTGGGCCTGTGGCTCTGTGTAACACGGGCACCAGCTTCACAAAAAATATATTAAACATCAGAACACAAAATATGACCCCTAAAATGATTTAACTAGCTGTTATAGTAGTAACTGAATTGTATTTTAATTGTTTGTTGATCATCTTAATCCAAAGGTCTAAAAGTTACCAAATTCTTATTATACTTGCAGAAAGCTGTAACTTGTGGCATTTTGCAAGTATATAAAAATGGCAATGTATCACAGTTAACAGTTTGAATCTGATACTGTAAAACCTGAAAAATGTGCCACCGACAAATGTGTTCTTGGTTTCTGCTTCATTTTTTTGGCACAATGCGAAATGCTAATTCTACTAGTGCAGTCACTTTTTTCTTTTATATCAAGAACAAATCTATCAAAAACAGAGTTGCAGGCACAGACTGTAAGTAGTTGTGAGTATTAATTTAATCACACCTGACATATGATTAGCATGAATCTCCTATGCAAGTTTATATTTGAAATTTTGATTTGAACCTTTGGACCTTCAGATCTGCAATCACAACAAATGTGCAGTTTGTGATGTTTTATCAGCTAAAATATCATCTATGATACCTTGTGGCAGGGGCACACACACACACACATATATAGCATGAATATAATTATTTATTTTTTGCTGTGATTTAATTTTACAGTATGTGCCTTTTTTAACAATATAGTGACAATGTAATTTGTATGGATTTGATTGCACTATTTTGGATGCAGCAGAAGCCACTAGAATTAACAAGCAAAACCAAGGAGGGGTCTTTTTGAAACAAATCCAGTCCTGGGCACAGCAGGAAATGCTGTACCTATTTTTACCCACAAACATGCAGTTTTTCAGCAGGGACACGTGGGAGGGCTCCAATTAGCTCACAGGAAACCCACTGAGGCCAAACACTGAGATAACTAATAGTATGTCTTCCCCACATGCTGACATACCACACCGGGAGAAAAATAATGCAAGTTACTAAGGGAACAAATAGACATGTATGAAGATCTCCATTTGGGAGGAAGAATTTAAATAGACATTCTCATTATAAGAATGAAACTAATGAAAATCAACAATTGATAATTGTTGCTTGTTATCTCTCGACTCATTTGAATTTATATATTCTTCACAGTTTGGAAAAACAATTTTACTACTGCAAAGCCCTCAATGAAACATACATCAAATCCATTCATTCAAAACTCTTAGGGTTTCATCCATTCATTTACCGACTTTCATTCATAAATGATACACACTCGCTCCTTCATTAGTTACCTTTTTTCTTTCATACACTGACCATCCATCCATCCATCTATTCTCCTAACCATTAGGATAATGGTTGCAGGGGTGTTTGAGCCAATCCTATTATTAATTCATTCTTAAATGCATTTAGTTTTGCATTTACACATTTAGTGGTTCATTCACTGATGAGCTCATTCATTTGCACTGATTGATTCTTTCTTGCACAGTTACTCATTTATTAATTTGATCTTTATCTTATTAATTCCCCATTTATTCATTAATTCATTCACTGACTGATTGGCAAATTGATCAGTTTTAAAGTAGCAGCCTAAAGCTACAATATGCAGCTTTAGCTGTAGCATGACTCTCCACTCTGCTCCATCCAGCCCTCCCTCTACCTGCTCCTCTGTGATCTTCACCGTCTGTTATGCAAACAAATAACTCTGATCTCAAATAATTGTATTTTTAGTCTCATTATTATCAGGCATAAAATAGAAGTGTGCTTCTGAATTAATCAACCATTAACTAACTTAAGAGGCTTCTCAAATTTAAGAGCATTTTGAAGTCAAAATATGTATTTTTGTTTGTTTGTTTGTTTGTTTTTCTTAAATTTGTGGTCCAAGATCAGTTTACTCACAGTAGTTGAAATAAAGCTTTTTGGCTCTTTGAATGTGTTTGAATGCTGCACAAAGGCTACTTCTGAATAAGTAGCTACTGTATTATGAGCTCAGTTAGCTAAACAACATTAGCTAAATAAACAGATTTCGTTTTGGAATAAATTCAATGACTACACCTTCAATTTAGTTCACACCTGCTACTGTAAACAAGTTCATGGATTGTTCCCATTCAAATAAACTGAATTTAATGCACAGGTTCACTCTCATAAATATTGCCAGGCATAAGAGAGCTCAGATATTAAACAAGAATGGTTTAAAAGCATAGATTAAAGTAAAGGTGTGATATTATCTGAACTGATGACAGATTTATTTAATTGTCTCAGTCACAGCTAAAGAGGCGATAAGTGCATGGTTCATACGTTGTGTGCTTTAGGGTATAAAAATCATTATTGAGTATATAGAGGCGGTCCTGAGATGTAATGACAAAAACAGTCATATATAGATATAAAATATTGTTCACCTTTATGGGATTATCTGTTATCGCACACACAGTTCATTCAGGCTTTGTCTGATGCTTAATTATAAAGCATTTTCTGTACGCCAGAGAGTTAGTGCAGGAGACCACGCAAAAAAGATGCTGTGGCTGCAGGAAAAATCAACAATCAACCATTTGTTAACATTAAAAATTACATTTTCCATCAGCGCCGTGGTGGCAATTTAAATCTGCCAACTGCAGCGTCCAACATTTAAAGAAGTGGCAGAAAACCATGACTGTATAAAACCAGGACTTGGCTGGAAGGAGAAAAGATTTACTGTTGGTGGCCTGAGAAGTAAAACAAAAATCCTAAAAGAGGGCGTTGTGGTTTCTTTGCATAATCAAACAGACGTCAGGGAAAGCTTTCCAAAATAGCTGTGTGGATCTGGCCCAAGGAAAATGAAACTGCAAAGTCTTTTGAACATAAAGATGTTTTCACCCACTGAGTTATGAGCAAAGCCAAAGCTGGTATTATTTGTCCTGTTGAGAGAATCATTTCCACACCATGTTTTAATAACATGTCATAGCATTTACAAAATCAACTACTAAATATATGAAAACATGGCTCTTTACAAAAACAGTACTGCATTGGCACAATGACATATCATTAACTGAAATCAGATCCATGAGAAAAATAACAGTTATGATTTCAGCCACTGAAAATAGCTGCTTCCCTCAGTCCATGGCCAGGCTGCTGTATGAGCCCTTTTACTTTCATGAGTTCAATGTTGAAACTGTAAAAACCACAAATATTCACTTAACACTGACGCTGGAAGCATTCTTTAAAACCCTTATGAACACAAGCTAATGCAGTCACCACTAAATCTAATTCAGAGAATATTAATTCACATATATCAGCAGAGAAAATAAAAACTGTTCTCAACTCAAAAGATGTCATCAGGAACAAACTAATTAGATAGGATCAGCATAGAGATAGAGCAGGAAGGCACAGCAGCTAATTATTTGAATGAGAGGTAAACGGGTATAAATAAATTAAAATTGACCTGCTGCAGTACATGAAATCAAAAGGAAAATAGAAACTGTGGGAGCCAGCAAGAGGGGTGTGCTGTGTGTGACTGATCAAAGAGGGGAACAGGGAGTGAGTGAGGCTGCGTTGTACACTGAGGGAAACTGTCTTGCACTTGGTTAAACACACAGGTCTTAAGTTTATCTTGTATTTGCAGAAGACAGAAGGAAAAGTTATTTAAGCAAACATAGCAGCTACACCGGTACCAGAGAAATGGCCCTATGCATCTATCACCCCCTCATTATTGCTGTGCAAAGCAACAATGTAAACCTTAATATCAAGTATCACTTGTTAAACAGATGCTTCCAAGTTTTCCTTAAAATAATAATTCAAAGAACATCAGAAGCAGAAACAGTAGCAACAATAAAAAAAAAAAACATTAGGACATTATTGGATTTTTACATTGAAATGTAAACACTTAAATACCAAAACACAGGTAAAATTTGAAAGATTGCCTTCCACAAGCTACCATTATCTACTTAATTAATATTAAACTAATCCGTTCAGTTTCACTAATAATTTTAATTTATATTTTGCTCCTCCTCCATCGGGAGATTGACTTGTAATTTCCAGTGTAAATCTGAACCAAAAAGAGCCAAACAAAAACAGCTTTCCTTATAGACTTGTCAGTCTATAAGGAAAGTCAGGACAAACGATGGAGAGGACCTAAGGACACACCTGTCCAAGAAGACAACTACTTATGAGTGTCCTCCTTAAAAAACAGATGCCTTTGTTATGTAGCTACTGCTTTCTTTATTAAAGTAATAATTTAACATTATTCTGTACTCAGATGATATGCTCAAAGATTATTTCTGCCAGTGAATTTATTGACCCAGCTGCTACTGCCATTTTAATACCAACATCCCCATGTAAACAATACTACAACGTCAAAAGCAAGGAAACAAATTAAGGGATGTCATCATGTACAAACAACATTTCACTCCTAATACACCTCTTAGATTATTTTATCAGACAATAATGTGAATTTCAGGTTTTACACTGAATGATGTTGATGGATGTTATGCTCCCCATAACATCCATCAACATTTGTATGAGTGAAGTCTGACCGTTTCACAGTTTTAAAAATTCGTACTGTTCTTTATCCCCTATTTCATCCTTACTGTGCACTTACCCATCATTCCCTGACTCTTTCAGTATAAAACAAGCACACAATGAATATAATTGTTTGCGGCAAGCTGCACTCATCAGACTCACCTCCAACCTCGCCTTCACACTGTAACTCGCTTTCGAGTGTCTTTACATGTGCATGAATTGGCACTAAAGTGTTATGATACACAGTAACTCCTATGGACAATTGCAAATCAAAACATTTGCATGGATTGTGTTGAAGTGTGTGTGGGGGGATCTCGGTCTTTACAGACCATGAGACTGACTCATCTTCATGTAAGCAAGTCAAGCCCTGGCATGCTGATTGGTTGCGTGCACACACACAAATTCACATACCCGCACACATGCACACACAGTGAGATACACCCCAGGCCCTTTAGAGCAAGCATTAGTCACTCCACATAAAAGCATGTAGTCGCTCCAAAGCAGAAGAGCAGAGAGAAGGAGTGGGAGACGAGGCCTGTAGAGGTCTGGTCACGGCAGCCATTTTCCTACATGTACAAACGCTGCTCGGGCAGGACAAAAGCCGAGAAACCTTTAATGTTGGAGAGCCGGGCTCAAGTTTACATAACCGTGATCGATACAGGAGGAGACACCCCCTGATCCAGGCTCATCAAGGGTTTGTGTTTTTACATGTCCACACTGACCTAAACTGGCCAACGGGCGAAACCTGAAGTCATCTGAATGTAATTGATGTTGACTGCACATGTAGCAGTTACACAACTGGAAATTAGTGATCAGCATTTAACTTTAATGCTTGTTGGGTTGTCCAGAACTAGGATATGTATATACCAATGAATAATGCCTTGATCTGATCTAAGCCCAAGTTATTAAGCTATTCACTCACACCACAACTGAGTAATATACAGCACTGTGTGTCTGTTATGTCTGTTAGATAATAGGGATACTTCTTACTGAGAGTGTTATCAAACTGCGTGAGATCCAATCACTGAAGCATTTTGTCAAGCTGCTGTTATCTGAAAAACATGTTTTGGAGAATAGGACAGAAGCAGGAGATGGACCGTTACTGTATTGCTGCAGATTTACGTTTAACTGCACACCAAACGTTCAGGGGGAAAGTTGGAAAGTTGTAGTAAATTGAAGACAGATACTTGCAGTTAAGGTGCAGTGTATATAACAGCACTCAGCCTTCAACGGTAATTCTAGTTAAATAGCTGTGATGGAACATTTTCATTCCAACTAACTAGCTGCTAAACTCATGCCCTGTTTACGCTCTGTATTAAGATGCATCTTCAGCTATCAGATGACAAGTGGACACACTTGTCACAAAGTTTGGCACAAAGGTTTCTGGATTTTGAGGACACAGACACTTTCAGATAGACTTGACAGTTAGTTAGTCACCTGGTTTGATCATCAGTGTTAAAGGTAAAAAAGGTTGTGTAAGGTCTGGTGTTTTGCATCAATGATCGAGTGACTGACAATAAGCTCTGTGCCTCAGTAACCAACCCTGTCTCCTAGAAATTATGTTTATATACACTGATCAGCCACCTGCTGGTCTGCCACTACGCAGAACGCACATGCAGTGTGTGTTCAGCCACATCTGTCATAGACAGTATTGAATCGTTCCCACGTTGACCCCTGTCCACTACATCATTAACACCATCTGGTGGTTGTAATAATAATGTTGTGGTTCACCGGTGTATGCCACGTGTGAGAGTAAATACTTTTTGAAGGAAGACTAATTGCAAAAGGAGTTTTCTGTGAACCATATTAGTGTATTTTGTTCATTCTGACATTTTATACACGGCTAACATGTTGATACTGAATGAAATGCATCTATTCATTCAAAACCACATTTTGTTCTGGCCTAATCTAGGCAGCAATAATGTTTGTCACAGTAAAACTGCATTCATTGATTTTTGGCCATTAGGGGGTTGCTGTATCAAGTTGGCAGATGGACAGACACAGTCTAATGTTAGTATAGATATTGTGTTAGCAAGCATTTGCCTGTTTATACACCCAGTAGACAAAAAGCAACACTATCATTTCCACTAGATTCTGTCTGATGAATTTAACACCACTGTTTAGTCTCTTCTCTTCTTTTTTATGTTTCACACTAACTCCCAGAAATATCTGGACCATTCATATTTTTAAACAGTAGTTATTAGAACTTGTGCTTGTTGTAGGACAGGTACTGTATGGTGGGTTTCTAGAGTTTGTTGTAAATGGCATTGGCAAGTGCCCTGAGATGGAATCAAATTTAGTTTGTTTAGCTAAAACAGGCTACAAAGCTGCAAAGCGTTGTTGATAATTATCTGCAGTTCTGTAAACAGACATTATATGAAAATTTGAATCACAATAAACGATTCATTCAAGGTTATTTAATTCTTATATATCGTCAAATTAAATATTCTTAAACGATAAAAAATATAATAAATGAAGATAGAGCAGGAAGTTGTAGGGTGTTGCTAAGTTAAGGCTGTGTGAGATATGCTGCAGCCTAATATAGCAGGTCCACATGAATAATGTGCTAATTTGACTCATCATTCGTCAGAGCCTCTGTGAAACAGAGTATTCCCAAAGACAAGGTTTTATTAGATTATAGTCTACTTTGTGAGAAACATATATAATGGTGATTTTTTTGTGTGAATGTTTTGTGTCACTTGATATGACTCTAATGTATAAACATTAGTTAAGAAGAATCTTAAATCGTCTTTGAGCAGCAGCTACAGCTTGTGTCTGAACGATTTAATGCCTAGTTCCACTGTTTGCTTTCTGTGAAGTGTTTTTCAGTGCTATCATTAACAAGCTGAGAGTGTTTTCTAAATGATTATTTAGAAATTTGAATTTCTGTAACTTTCCAAGATCAACAGTCTGACGCCAGTTTCACTCTGTGATTGACCATCTGTGTGGAGGTGAGGCAGGAACCACATATTGAACTAGGTTCAGCACTATGAGTCTTTGCCTGGACGAAGTGAAAATGTGTATCTCTCCTCTCTCTCTCTCTCTCTCTCTCTCTCTCTCTAATGGCCAACTGTTTACTCTATTGGGGTTGTTCAAATGACTATAAACTTTTTATTTCCAACATGGTCAGACAGCATTTCTTACTACCTACTGCATGACTACCTTGGGAGAACATGAAACAGCCCTTATCCTGTCCAGGAAAACAGATTTATCTGGAGGAAGCCCACACAGAGAACATGCAAATCTGTGTTTATGTTATGACAGATGCAAAACATCATATTTTTTTCAAAATATCCTATCCAAATCAAAGAGAGCCTACATTGTATTTTACAGTAGGTGACTCATAAAGTGTATACGGCTATCGAGTTCACCCTCCAGAGTGTATTTCTTGACTCCTGCAGGTGATGATCAGCATCTGCAGCAACTGAAAAGTTTACAGGACCAACAGGGTGTCTGTTCTCCGCTCACCAGCTCATATTCACAGTAAGCAGGAGAAGAACTTTATGGTTCAGCTCCTGCTCCATTTAATCAAATGTGAAGCTTGTTCATAAAAAGCTGCAGCACTGTTGGGTTTTAGGTAGCACTCTGGAAAATGAGGGGAAAAAACCCTTAACTTGATATGACAAATCTTTGAAATGCTTACCTTTCCCAATGCCACAATAAATCTGTAATCCTCTGTTGCCCTAGATTGTGTGTGAAAGCAAACTTAATCAACATTTTGACCACATATAGCCCTGCAGGTACTGCAGGTAATCTCACTGGCTGAATAATTTACCTTATCATAATGTAAAATTTATTTTATATTTGACCTTATTTTGGAATCAAAATCTGCATTTCACCTTCAAACATACAATAACTGCAGTTGTCCTATATTATCTGACAGTAGCCTAAGCATGCAAAAGTGAGTGTTCGACTGTCAGTGGAGAAACCCAGCACAGAGGTCTATGTGTAATTAGCAATACAATCTACACGTCTAAGTAACATTATAAAGCCTGTGATACTGACAGATTAATGCAACCAATTAGAAAGAGGAGATACAGTGGAGGGTGTAAAGAATCAGGTTGCTATCCTTCAATAGAGAGGCATTATGTAACTGCTACATGGAAACCATGAGCTGGTTTAAACTTACATTCGGGCTGTAATCCCAAGTGTGCTTTATTAACTGCTCTCATCAGATGGGGCTGTGAGCGCTGTGTTTTCATGGAAAATGAGAGATGACAAACAGCCTTTGTCAAGTACATCATAGTCTGGAGCGAAACAGTGGTCAAGTAAAGGTCAAGTTGTCCATTTGACCACTTGTTACATAGTTATATATGGTAGTTTACAGAGATAATTGTGGCAGATTTACATTTAATATTCTTTTTATTCTTGACCTCGGACAGAAGCAAACTTCAGCTGGCTTCTTGCCAGTGATTGCTGATTTTGAGGGGTGAAATGACATCTGTCTGGTGGATTTTATCTGCTGTGGCTTACTAATTGAGTTGATGTAAAGTACTGTGGTTTTGACGTTTTTGAGAGCTAACGTCAGCATGAGCCTCAAATCAATCCGCTCTGCTCCACCTGGCCCTCCCTGCTCCACCGTGCTCTGCTACACTCCACCACACTGCCTCATGATTCAGGGAGTACGCATTATGAAATTACAATAAATAGGAAAGTTCTAAAAGATAGGAGGCTTCAGTAGCACCTCTTCACATTAACATATGTTTTGAAGCATTCACATAATGAGAACATATTTTAGTAGCTGCATAATAAATTTAATATACTTAATTAATCGTCACGGGGACATTGTTGTGGACAGACAGCTACATGCCAGGTGCTAAGGGTTCAGGGTTCAGCCAATCCAATACAAATTCACCAGTATAATTTCACAGCAACATTATCATAATCCTGTATAACAGGTAGGCAGAGAAACATTAATTTAAGTCTTCTGGATATATGTGAAGATAAATGACAATGACAAAATTAAGAATCTGTTGCGAGCTTCGGTTCCCCGCTTTCCATGTCCAAGAGAAAGCAGGGAAGCACGCTCACACACACGGCATAGCAGAGGAGAGACTGCATTTTACTGGAGACGACAATACTTGATATGATATGCAACAGAATTCACCAGTAATTATGAATAGAGTTGAGCACTTTATCAAACACCATGACACATAGTTGCAGAAATGAGATGCCTTAACTTTCTCCATTTAGTCTCCTCTTCACCCAATAAACAAGTAAATTTATATGCTCTGCATATGAACATTAGTTAATTTCTCATAAACACAAAGAGGGTTACACAAAATGGAGACTTTCTGTTTAGATGATTAATTAGGAGGAGTTCAGGGTCAGGATAACCAAAACCTACAAACAGGTGACATCAACTCTGCCAAACATCATTTGGAGGCTTTTTTTAAATAGACAGAAAAGGTTATAATAATATGTTTGGACATTTTTTACTATTATAAATTATTATTATAGCTGCTTCATTCTATTAAAGGCATATTTCTAAACCATACAGAGGCCTATAACCAGCAAACACTGATACTGTCTTCCAATAACATGTTGTTTGTTTATTAAGTTACAAAGAGAACTGATCATTAAAAAAACCTTTTGCAATGATGGTAACAGCTAATTCCTTTCACTGGTAGTGTAGATATACTTGCCAAACTAGAGCCTTAGAAATAAAGTTGAAAATCAGTGAAATCATCCTTTAAGAAACATTGTGTTACATTAAAATCAGTCAGTTTTATATTATGTAATGACAGTGGCACTTAATCATTAACAGCCTTCTGTCACTACTGTAAAGTAAACAAGAAGAAACAACATTTCACATTTCAAAATAAAAACTGTCTCTTATAATACTGGCTGATTATTAACTAGTGTTGGTACACGGTACCAGCAGATAATCCAATGTAAATGCCCATAGTTTAACTTGGTCTTACAACAAGTGGTATAAGTGCATCCCTAGTTCAAAGTGATGAATCAGTCCAGTCCGATCTGAACTAACGTAGCTCAAGATCCCTTTTAAAAGAAGCTGTTATCGTAAATACATGACAACAGCTCTGTTGTCTATGTTGGCAAGGCCTGATAAATGTACTGGCAACACATCTGAATAGAAAGACATTCCAGCCTCGTGACATCCCACTGTGTTTTGTTTTTTTTTTACCCTTTTTTAAGTGGCATTTTAACTTTTAAGGAAACTATTTTAGGGTCATCTATGAATATGTAATTTACAATAATTACTTAAAGCAATGCATTTAGGATTATTTTCTCAAATGAGCAGCCATTATGTTATTCCAGTCGGTGTAATTTTGCTTGATTAGTGATTTTCCCACAAAATTATGTATTTATGATGTCAAGGCCAGAGACCACGAAGACCTTTCCTGGTCAGACTCTTTACATTTCACTATTTATTACTGGTTAGAGCACTTAGTGCTGGTCAGACTGGCGATATCACATTAAAAGGATGTGCAGCAATGCCTTTCTGTGCGTGTGCATCCTTTTGCTAGTTGTCCACGCACACAAACGTGCATGAGCAGGGAAAGGAGAAATGCACCAGTGAAAGGTGCTCTGGCAAACTGAGGTTAAACAATTCAGGTTTCCAAATAAGTGAAGGAATTTTATAAGCAAGAAATGAATTCAGCACATTTGCAGGCATGCACACAGCGCTTTCTGTGACAAATACTCAAAACTCACAGCTATTGTAATCATCACTTGTCCCTCTTATTAGTCATCAGTGTTGGTGTTAATTCAGCACATTTGCAGGCACACACACAGTGATTTTTGGTTTAAAGTACTCAAAACTCACAACCATTGTAATCATTGCTTTACCCCTGTATTAGTCATCAGTGTTGGTTGTCACTAACTCCCGCCCTATGTGACCCTCAACAGTTTTAAGCAGATGCAGAAGATGGATGGACGTCTTGGCTGCAGCTAGCAGTCATTTTCCGAACGGCTAAATGAGCCATTTGTCAGCAGGGTCAGTCATGACTTTGACCTGTGGCTGTCAGAGCAAATCTGGCTTCTGTCGTGCAGGGTAGGTTACTCTAATCTAGAAGGGTCATCTGTCACATAAAATGTATTGTGTTGACCGAGCGTGAGTCAGTGGAAAACCTAAATACTATTACGTTTTGTTGTTTGTTGTTTTCCTTTTCAGTTATAGATGTCATCGTGTACAGCACAACAGTTGACCACTGAGCAGGGTTCTGCTTTAATCATTGAACTGAACATATCTGGTTGCAGCATCATTCATATGCATAGTGATAGTGAATGGCAAAGTTTGTGTTCACTCACTATTTGTCCCCACACTCTGGTCAGTCACCAACTTTCCCTCGTCTTGTCTTTCTACCATCATTCACTGCGTAGTTGTGTGTGTGTGAGGTGTTCAGGGACGACAAAGAACGTAGGTCAGTTGTCTCTTTGAAGCATTCAGACACAAATGGCACCCCGTCTCCACCCTACCAACAAACACGTATCTAAGATAAATTAGGTTTTCTCGGATGTGACGTCAGAGAAATTAATGTGAAGTAGTTCATTTTTTTCTTTAGGGTGCTTACATTTTCAGTTTTTAATTATGCCTTGCATATTACCAACCAAATTTGGTAAAAATTACCAACTATATGATTGCCACACAGAAAAGCTGTACCTGTTATTGTACTATGCATAAAAAATTTGACTAATTCTACACGATGTCTGGATCGCAGCAGTGCATGTGCGTGTTGCGTTATCCTGAATAAAGCATTGTAAACTTTTATAGTTGTGACTTAGCTGTGACAGTATAATACATAAATATTGACAAAAGCACAACACTAGTTCCCATAACCCAATGTGGCATCTTCAGATGAGCAGTAAATCCTGACGCTAGAGAAGTTACAACCAGCACGTTTAGTGTCTTAACCAGATAATTCCTGAGACAAGAACTGTGAATTGAGTAATTTTTTTGTTGATCATCTCTGGTCCTCCATGTCACACATAACTAAGTCTGACATTATGTACTTCACACTCACTCTCTTCCCACTCCTTTATGTCTTTTGAGCCATAATAATAAATAAATAGCACCTTTCCATGGTCCAATCTAATGGTGTAAATCTACACTGCAAAGACTCACCATGCACATGACAATAGGAGGCTATGAACAGTCAAAACCATTCAGCTCTGGTCTGGGGCTCAGGATGATACCGGCTGTTTTCACAGTCTGCTTAGCAGCTACAGGCCTAAGAATATGCCTGACCCACACACTTTGCTTGAAAAATGTTTTGGATTGCACCTCTTGCCATAAGCCACATTGTAAGTGCTAAGAGTGAAGTATCAAGAAGAGCTGGCTTGGTGCCAGGATTTATATGTGTGTGTGTGTTTGATTGTGGGTGCATGTGTTAGAAATTCAGTAACTGTAAAAAAGTGTCAGGGAAAAAGAAACCAATAAAAAAAAAAATAGTGGAGAATATTGTAATTATATGTAGTGCTCTGCCCTGTGATGGACTGCCAACATGTCCAGGTTGTACCCTGCCTCTCACCCAATGACAGCTGGGATAGGCTCCAGCATTCCCACAACCCTTGAGAGGTTGAGTGGTTAGGATAATGGATGGATGCTCTTGTTGTTTTTATAGCCTTTATATTTATAAATTTATCACTAAAATGGGTTAATTAATAACAGTATGATTAATAATTCTATCTATGGTATAAAATATCTTATTATCTCGGCTGGAAAACGTTAACTTGACCTGTTATTGTATGCTGCCCATTTGTTTGAGGCAGTTTTATTATACTCAAAACACTGCAGTTCTCTGAAGTAATGTTTTAACTTTTTAGTAGAAAGAAAATGTTATTATTATTTATGTTTTTTCTCAGCCTTTGTCTCTGCATACAACAAGTTTTTAGTAGTCAAAATTGTGACCACCTCACCAGTGAACAGCATTTCCTGGATTACATTCTGCTTTCCTTCTCTAGTATTTATTTATGTAGAATATAAACCTGTACCTTTGACACCATCTGCACATAAAGTGACTCTATGTCTGGTGAATGGTGCATTACTTAAAGATCCTACAGACATGTTTTAAAATAAGTAAAAGTACAGAAAAAAACATAATATCCAAATATGCAAATATTATGTTTGAAAGTTTTAGCTAATGGACACAAGGTGCTCTTACTGTACTTCAGTGAGATGACCATTCTCAGTTCTGAAGACTTTGAGTTATCACATAACACTTGTGTAGGTTGCTGCTGAACCATGACTGTCTTTCAAACAATCCCAAAAAAACCTCACACTTCTTTAACTGTGATTACAATGAGCACAGAGAAACATGAAAACAACACTTTAGTGTCAAACTCTGCACAGCGACGCACAAACTTCCGAGTGAAGTACCAAAGAGCAACAAACACGTTTTAAATAATAAACGTAGTGGTTTAGGCTGACAAATGTACTGAAACATTATATTCTGGCATCATGTGTCACAGTGTCCTCAGGCTGCACCTGCTGTGGAAGGTGAGAATACTGTCAATAAAATGTCAAAGTCAGTTCTCTTTAGATGTGAATGCAGCAGACAAACCAGCGGAAAGCACTTCCACATTATTTTAGGAATAACTACACTTCTGAGGCAGCATTTCTAAACCTTTCATCTAATGTTAATGAACCACTGAATCCTCTCTGCATCGGCAGGCTAATGAATGATCACTACAGCTATTATGAATGAGAAAGTAATGGTTCTATTGTGATGTAGCATGACTGACTACATGATGGCTGCATGTCCAGCATCTGTCCACAGTGTTATACACACTACTGTGTAAACCTGCATCATCCTTTAGCCTATGGCACAACCAAGTGTTAAGGTGAGATAGTGGGTTTTGTATGTATTTGTCATCTTTCTGATGTTTGTCCCAGTTTTCAGGAGAGTTATTGGCTCATTCCCATGACAACTGGATTTGTTTTCATCATCACTGGATTAAATCTGTGTCACACGTGAACTCTAAGCTACATACCTTGGAAGACGTCCACGTCCTGAAGATCCTCTGAGCATGGGGATAATCATAGTCCTCTTGAAAAAAAATATATATTTTGTGCAGGAAGTCCAGCGGACAGGAGAGGAGGTTGCTTGCAAACTCCCTTCCAAACAGTTTCCACAACAGAGTCATATTTGCTATAGCTTTCCATCTGCATCCATGTAAAGGGATACTGTCATTTTGAGGTTTAAATGAAACTGGGAAAACTCTTGTTGCCAAGGCTCCAAACACAAAACCTGGTGGGGCAAGTCATTTCTCCAGCCGCGTTTAACTAATGATTCCTGTGCTTAGCTCTCATGGTGGGTCAGCAACACAAGGCTTTTCTTGGCCTTTTCTGGAAAAGCATATTTGTGTGGATGTCATAGAAATTAATCTAGCCCTGGTTTATTTGATGAGTTCTAAATGCTGTGTCTTATCAACAAGCTTTTTGTTGATGTTAACTGTTGGAACAGTAACAAAATAATTTTTATCGGTCTTCAGACCTTTATTGGAGTCCAATTTTTGCTGGCAGCGTATGAAAGGGGTTATTAAAATCCTTAGATTGTTCTCATTGTGGAAGTTACTTAACCATTATTCAGCTAATTGATCAGAGGATGACTAAATTATTGCCATTTGCATGGCCTACAGTTTCTGTCTCTAAAATAAAAATCTGCCAAACTTAGCGAAAATTCTACATTAGTGCAAACAAATTTTTACTTTATTGCATAACAGCAAAACGATTATCCCTACCCTTACTGTTATTGACAGATGAAACTTATAAAGTGCGAATGCATAGCCTGTCTTCTCTAGAATTTAGGTCTGATGTGGGTTTCATTTGGAAGCCCGGACAGGTTGAATTAATGATTCATCCTTTAGGCAGTTATTGATTCATTTGTGTGGTGCATTTAGGAGAAACTGGTGTCTGATATGGAGAGAATGAAAAATTTGAACTTGCCAATTGGTGACCTGTGCGTGCGTGCGTGCGTGCGTGTGTGTGTGTGTGTGTGTGTGTGTGTGTGTGTGTGTGGACTTTGAGGCGTGCGTAAAAGTTGTGTTAATGTGGACCACCTGCCTTTCGGCATACAGTATCTTTATGGGGCGTATACTTGTTTTAAAAAGGGAAAAACGAATCTCTACTCGTAATCACACGTCAGTCTGAATAGATTTTGAGTTAGTACTGTTTTTTCTGCTTATATCTGTACCGTTTCCTTTACTTGGGCTCTTGTCCAGCCCGCAAAGCGACTCCGTCACCCCCTCCTCCATCTCCATATACTCCGCTTTGTCACCCAGCGAGGAGCCAGAGGGCGAGCCTTTGAATTTCCTTAGAAAGTCCGGGAAATACGGACAGCCCGGGGGCATGCTCTCCACCACTGGCGTCTGGTCTTCATTATCAGTCTCCCTGTGGTAAAAGTAGTTGAAGTTGGACACTATGACCGGCACCGGGAGCGCAATGGTTAACACACCCGCAATCGCGCAGAGGGAGCCCACTATCTTTCCCCCGACAGTAATGGGCTTCATGTCACCGTAGCCCACCGTAGTCATGGTCACCACGGCCCACCAGAAAGCGTCGGGGATGCTTGTGAACTGAGACGTGGGCTCGTCCGCCTCAGCAAAGTACACTGCGCTGGAGAACAAAATGACGCCTATGACCAGGAAGAAAATGAGGAGGGCCAGTTCCCTCATGCTGGCCCGCAGGGTGTGACCCAGGATCTGCAGCCCCTTGGAGTGTCTGGACAGTTTAAAAATGCGAAACACCCTGACGAGGCGGACTATTCTCAGGATGGCAAAACTCATTGCATGCTGCCCGTTGCCTTGGTGCTGCGCCAGGTCCGTGCCGAGAGTTATGAAATAAGGCAAAATGGATACAATGTCTATTGTGTTCATAATGTTTTTAAAGAACGCAGTTTTGCTTGGACTCGCGAAGAAGCGGACTATAATCTCAAAGGAGAACCAGATGATGCAAACCGTTTCCACGATGAAAAACGGGTCGTTGAATGGAGTAAATCCGTGGTCAGGTTGAGTGGAGTTGTGTCGTGGCTGTAGATACTCTTTTTCATCCCTGAACTCCGGCAGCGTCTCCAGGCAGAAAATGACAATAGAAATGACTATAACCAGGACGGACACGACTGCTATGCCCCTGGCAGGGTTTGAGCTCTCCGGATACTCAAAAAGCAGCCAAATCTGGCGCTTGAACTCGTCCTCTGGCAGAGGCTTTTCCTCCTCCTTAACGAAACCCTCATCCTCCCGAAACTTGAGTATCGCCTCCTCCCCGAGTTCATAAAACTTCACTTCCTCAGAGAATATGTCAAACGGGACGTTGACTGGCCTTTTCAAACGCCCCCCTGACTGGTAATAGTACAGAATGGCGTCAAAACTTGGTCGGTTCCGGTCAAAGAAGTATTCGTTCCTCAGTGGGTCGAAGTACCTGATTCGCTTGTCGGGGTCTCCCAAGAGAGTGTCCGGGAACTGAGTGAGAGTCTTGAGCTGAGTTTCAAACTTCAGCCCCGACACGTTGATGACAACTCTCTCGCAGCAGCCGCACTCGCTGTAAACATTTTCGTACCCGGACTGAGGGCGCCTGTCAGTGATCGAGACGGTCTCCTCCTCATCATCCATGTTACACACAAAACTCGACCTCTTGCCTTCCCGGTCCCCCTCCTCCTCCTCCTCCTCCTCCTCCTCCTCG